>JAEMOT010002397.1:342837-430108 GCA_019297695.1 Apostasia ramifera | reverse complement strand
ATATATATATATATATAATAAGTATATATATATATATATAATAAGAAGATTGAATGCTTCCAAGAGCTCATAAATGCTAAGGCAAAAAGATAAAAATAGAAGCAGCTCCCACCAAGTTCTTCAGACAAGAATGAAGGCCACGTGATGGAGGATAAAAGAAAGACCCAAAAAGAGGAGAAAAATGGGAATCTCAGACGTGGGCATGGCGAGAGATCCGGCGATCCTTCTGCTGCTCTTCATTGATTTCTTCTTCTCCTTCTTCCTCCTCCTCTTGAGCTCAAACAGGGACCCTGGTTCATTCATATGACAGCTATAATATAGGGTATTTTTTAAAATATATTATTGTTAACACGTGGTTTCAGAGCTGCATCTCAGCCATATACGTCAAGGCGCCACGCTAATCCTCTATTCTGATAATTAATGTGTTTTCCCTTTCAGATCTCGAACCTCGACCCCCACAGTTCAGGCTTTCATAAATCCCGTTGGCTAGGATTGGGCTACAGCAGCCTCATGACCTCGGATACGACTTTGCCCAGCTATGGCTGTCGCCATCGGAGTATCACGATCGCACCATTTCCAATACTGCATGCTCCTGCCAGTCACGCCAACCAAGGATCCGCATGCTCCGGCTACTACGAATTCTTAGGAGAATTGTAAAGATTAAGGAGGCAAGTTCTCCACTCACTGCTTTTAGCTCCTCCAGTGGCCGACAGTAGTGGGACTACTAGTGCGAGCCCAGCTATTGAGTATATTATCCTCTTCCGGAAGACCTGGGCTGAACTTCACTATCGCCCACCTATAAATACCCTTGAATTGGCTTCAAGCGGGAAGGAGAATCCGCTGGACCTTTTCCTTTCTATTATTACTCTTGTACTGAGCCGAAGCGGCTCTCTTTCTTGAGGCGTAGTGACAAATTTTAAGTTGATTCGGTGGACGTAAGGGATTCCATCCCTGAACCACTTTAAATCTCTGTATGCTTTTCTAGATGCTTTTCTTCTTCATTTAAGCCTTAACTACCAGGTTTAATTCTCTGCATACCACTGTCTCTCGGGACTCCTCCTTCTCACGTCAACAATTATTTCAAATTATAGCAAGTAGGCCATTGTCATCGATCCAAAATAAAATCAGTAGTCGTAGTTTGATGTTGATTGGATGCTCAAATTAGCGTATGGGAATAACTGGTCAAATAAATATAAATCGTATATACCATGACTAACACATTTACTTATTATTTTGTAAGTTGCGTGTACTGATGATTCTCCAGCCTATGAGGATGACCCACCCACCTATGTGGCTGATGAGGCACTTGTTGAAGAATTTGAAGATCCCGAGTATGAAACTCTAGGATATGTCGGATTTACTTATGAGTCTGAGTCTCATAGTGATTCAAGAATTGGGGTTGTTAGATTGCTCTAACACAGCCCAAAAAGAGTGGTGATTGGAGTAGAACTTCTATCTTTCACACTTACATAAAAATTAATGAAAAAGTATATAAGATTATCATTAACAGTGGAAGTTGTGTGAATGTAATCGTCACCACAACTGTGTCCAGGGTTGGTTTAATTCCCGAGAGTCATCCTAATCCATGTAAAGTTTTCTGGATTAATGCCTCTTCCTTGGAGGTTATACAGCGATATTTAGTCCCGATTCAATTCAATTCCTATCAAGACAAGGTTTGGTGTGATGTCCTACCAATGAAAATTGGTAGCATCATCTTGGTTAGACCTTGGTTATATGATTTGGATGTTACTCTTCGAGGACGATCCAATTCCTGTGTAGTCACCTATAAAGATGACAAGATCATGATAGGTCCTTCTCCTTCTAAGGTCATTAGTAAGAAAAAAATTTTAAGAAAGAAAGAGGTCTCAAAGAAGATAGACCTTCATTTGATTAACGCTCGAGTGCACTTAATTATGAAGTTTTTCCATCATTAGTCTTACGGTTTACCCCACAATATGTCTTTACCATTTGAGATCATACTATACGATTCATTCTTGTGCTTTTCTCATCACTTATCATCAGCCACGAGTTATTAGATTATCACTTTATGTTGATGTTTATTGATAATGTTGTTGATGACTTACATGTGCTCATAGGTCTTACACGAATAACTTAATCATTTGTTTTCTTCTAGAAAAAGTTGTTCGATAACTTTGAGTCCTCTATCTTGGTCAATGAGTTATGAAAAAGGTAATTTTCAAATTTTAGAAGGAATATTAGATTGTAAAGTAATTTTTTTAAAAAAAAAATTGCCTTCATGCCAAAAGCATTATTAATTCCTCTTTCATATTTCTATGCAATATAGACAATACTTGCCTCTCCTGGGGAATTGCTTCTCTTCTACTTCTTTTGTACTTCTGCTGCCACTTTTCTCAATTCTAGCCCTCTTCTTATACCACAAGTATTGCTCCCTATTCTTCTGCTTCTTCTCTTTTTGTCCCCGTATTTCACTGTTCTCTTATTTCTTTCCTCCATTCTATCTTCTTCTTTTCTTCTACTCGTCTTTCCCATTCTAATATTCTTCTTCAATTATTTCTACTTACTCTTGCACTTTTTTTATTCTTCTTTTCTACTCCTTTACTTATATCTTTTCTCCATTCTTCTTCTTCTACTAATACTACTGCTGCTTCTACTTTAGGTTCGACTATTTCTTCTCTGCTGTCTTCTTCTTCTTCTTCTTCTATTTCTACTACTTTCTAGTTCGTCTCCAACTATGGCCTTTTCTCATGGGATCGATACTTCCAGCCTTGAATACGCCAGCTTCAAAGGCATGCACAGCTTCATGCATGAAGAAGAAGAAGAGGGATGCTCTGAAAACTACACTTCAAGCCTTTTTTCATCTTTTCACAATCCAAACAACTTGTTCAGCAGCTCCATCATCTTTGGGGCGCCAAACTTCCCCTTTCAAGAAGCTCCTCCTGACTTCAGCTTCAAACCCAGACGCGAAAAATGGCCAGCTGCAAACTCAAACTCGTCGGTTCTCAGTTTCGAGCAGAGGAAGCTTGGCCACGGCGATCAGAACTCAATAAGTTGGGTTAGCTCCATAGATCATGAATACCAAATGCAGCAACTCAGCTTGAAGCATGGAGGAGAGAAGGAATTTGGTCTTCTATTTCAGAGAAGTGGGGTGGAAAAAAGCTTACAGAAACGCCTTTCAATGGTAATTTATGAAAAATGTTACGCATTTCTAATAACTGATTAATAAATTGACTAATTATAATTTAGTGATAATTGATCAATTTACTGATAGCTGTTAAGATTATTTGCTGTACAGCAAGACTTTTTAATTATTCTTCGTCAATATCTAATAAACGCACTGATGTTAATTACTCGATCTTGAAACTAAAATAATATTTTCAGGGAGGAGATCAGATTGAAGCTTCAAAAAAGCAGTGTGGTAATAATAGGAAACTTAAGGCAAAGCCAAATCCACCAAAGGACCCCCAGAGCATTGCAGCAAAGGTCAGTGCTTCAACTTATACCATGTATACATCTATAGATGCATATTATTCGGAAAAAAATAAAATAAAACTTAGAAATACTCTTAAAATGATGATTAAAATAGAATATAAGAATAGACTTAAGTGGCATAAATATATAAAACATAGATATTGGTACTAAAGTCAAAACTGATGTGTATATAAATTAGTTTAACTACTGAAGAGCATGTTATTCTTGTATAGCAGAGTGGTTGTTATCAGAACCTGCAACTTTAGCACAAAATAACGAGTATATCTGTTGCAGAATCGTCGCGAAAGGATCAGTGAACGGCTCAAAATTTTACAGGAGCTCGTCCCGAATGGAACGAAGGTGACCCCTTTTTTCCTTGCTCACCACCTTCATTCTCCAGTTTCTGTTCATCTTACATGGATATAAATCTAATTTTGATTGTAAGTTTGTTTCATGTAGAAGAAATATGAGTACTGATAATGAGTTCAAAAGTGTCAATGACTATCAAATAAGTACTAATATCTTTCAATTGAAAACCGTCATAAAAAAAAGGAAAATCTTTACAAAACATGATTACATAGAATTAAAGCCACAACAAGAAAAGTTGTTATCAACACCAGATTAATTATTTGCATTCCTCGTAAGCTAACATTAATAACGTATATATCGTGTTAGTTCTGTGACGATATGCAAATACTGGAGTATTTGCGTTGATTTGGCATGTGCCAAACATTCTAAAATGATGCTACTATGAGATAACTAACTACATATATTATATTCTGTATATATATTATTTTCTCTCCTTGCTTGTGCTATATATATATATATATATGCATATTTGATAAATTAATATAATATAAGAAAATAAAGATTGTAGCACTCCTAAGTTTGTCGATGAATCTTTTTTTTGACAATCACTTTATTGATGCATCTTAAATGTTTATTTAAGGTTGATTTGGTCACAATGTTAGAGAAAGCCATAAGCTATGTGAAATTCCTCCAGTTGCAAGTGAAGGTGAGATTACAACATAAAGCAATAAATATACGAGTAAACAGCATTTTGGTTCCTCTTGTTTGCCCTTATGTTCATATAGATTTCTCTAGTTTTCAAATCAGTCAGATTATTCTACCAGTTTGATTAAAAGTGCAGATGAATCCTTTTTTGGTAGTGACAATTGTCCGATGATGCTAATCACCCAACTTTGCTGTAAAGGTAACCGTTTTCATAAGTTTTCTTGCTATAAAAGCCAATTGTTGATGTAAAAATATGCTAAAATAGAATAAAATAAGACAATTTTTGTGTAAAAAATTGAGTATCTGGGGGAAAAATCATGACGCCGTCTAGGCGATTTAAATCCACTAATCGAATTCCTTCTTTTACAAAGCTTAAGGGTTTCTAAATGAAGACCGACAAAGAGAATAAGAACAAAGAGAGAAAGAGTGACCTCTTGAGAGAAAGAATGAGAGAGCTTCTCCTCCTCCCCCTTATTTATAGCTTGGAGAGGAGCGGACAAAATAGGTATAGTTTGTCACGTTTGGCACCTATTCCTGCAAAGGACGATTAGACAGTAGACCCCAATATTACCTTAAATGCTGAGTTGACATAGTAGTACAAAAGGTACGATCTGGTGATATCTCCTTGAAGAACTGTTCAACTAGGGCTGTTCGAGGAGGGCTGTTTGACGAGAGCTATTCGACTAGGGATGTTAGAGAAGGTTCTAACACCAATTATAAAAGCAATACTACTAATTTGCACTTTTACTCAAATTGGTGAGCCAATTTATTTATTTTGAAAACTAAAGAGACCTACGTGCACAAAAGATCAAATAAGAGAGACCAAAATACTATTTACCCTATATATATATTTTGCAATATTATTTCTTATACTATATATTTTTATAGTTCTTAAATTTATTTATATATTGTTTCAACATGAAGGTTTTGGCAACTGATGAGTTCTGGCCAGCTCATGGAGGAAAGCCATCTGATGCTTCTCAAGTGAAGGAGGCCATTGATGACATCTTATCTTCTCATAGGGATAGGAAATCTATCTCCAAGGCTTAAAATCTTTCAAAGTTTTGGAGTTAAAATGAAGAAGAAGAAGAAGAAGAAGAAGAAGAAGAAGAAGAAGAAGAAGAAGAAGAATTGAATATTATAATTACAGTAAGCCAAGCTATATAGATGCATGCTAGCATGCATATTGTTCTCCTGTTTTAAAAAAAAAAAAATCACTTAAATTTCCAATAATGTTCAGTTCATTTAAGAGCTTAATTTTTAAATTAAATTATGTACTTCCATAATTTAATTTGTGTTCAACTTAGTTCATTATGAAATCATATATATAATGGTCTACATAGGAGGAATTACTCCAATGTATGTATATTGTAAGTTGGATGCATGCAAGAACTTCTAAAATAGTTCAGTTCTTCTGATAATTTTGACAATTTTAGAAAATAAGTATTACACTTTCACCAAGGAGAAAAAAAAAATCATGGGTAAATTGCTTATAGGTCCAAAGTTTTTGTATGAAATTTATGAATTTTGTTGCTGTGTGGCCCTTCTGTGCATTAATTATTTGGTTGCTTGTCTAGTTAAAACTGATATAAATTAACTGTAATATTTATGACTAAAAAAAGATATTTCACTCGTTCAAAATTATTAAGGAGATTTACATAAATACTACTCAAAACATTAAATATCTCTTATTTAAATACGTGCTATTTCATAGTTTAAGGTTTGTAAAGAAAGTGATGGGTAGAAAATGTTCAATTTTTTTTTTTTTAGAATAAGTAGGTAATTGTACTACTATTAAAATGTTTTTATTAATATTTTATTAATCTATAGTATGAGATCTAAGACTAGAGATATATATTGAAGACCAACTCAAGGGTGAAATAAGAATTTCAATGTTGCACATGACAAAGGGAAGATACAAAAGAAAAAAAAAATTTACATTTTTCATTCTCAAAACACATTTTTTATAGGCGGCATTCCCTAAGTCAAATATTTAAGTGTGACATTCCCTAAATCTAAATTTTATATACAACACTCCCTATTTTGAATGCAAATTTATGAAAAATTATTACAGTCGGACAGCCTAACACGTAGATTTTGCGGCAGCCATTCGGCGTGCGACACCTCCGTGTGGGTCCCACCATCACGACTCGGCATACGTAGCAATTTTTATCACATATGTATCATAAAATATCTCATACGTAGCAGATTTTATCATATATGTATCATAATATATCTCATACGTAATAAGTTTGCTCACATATGTATCATAATATATCTCATACGTAATAATTTTTATCACATATCTATCATAAAATATCTCATATGTAGTAATTTTGGTGGACTATTATAATATATATGTGATGAAAATTGCTATGTATGAGATATATTATAATATATATATGACAAACTTTGCTACGTATGAGATATTTTATGATATATATGTGATAAAAATTGCTACATATGTCGAGCCGTGATGGTGAGACCGGCACGCAGGTCGTACGCTGAATGGCTGCCGCAAAATCTAAGTGTTAGGCTGTCTGACTGCAATAAGTTCTCCAAATTTACAGGCGGCATCCTACTTTAACTTTTATTTGAGAGTGTTGCTTGTAAATGATAAACGTAAATTTTTCAAATAAAAATTTATCCTGAAAGACCTAAAGATAATAGTTTAAAATTTAATTTAGAAATTATGAGTTAATATGTAAAAATTCTGAGACCTTCTAGATCTATAAATAATTTACCTAAAATCATTACACTGTCATAAAGAAAGGAAACAATATTGGGCTAGAATATAGATATTAATAAATCTCAGTTTGATTGCTGACATTAATTTTAATTTTGATTAAAATTAATTTAATAGATAATAACATGTACAAATTTTAATATTAAATTACTATTATTTTAAATCTTATACAAATCTTAAAATTAAAGCAAATCACATGCAAATTTTAAAATAAAGAGTTAAACTTTATTTATGTAATTAGGATTAAATGACTTATTAATAAGAGCATTGCAAACTAATTTTTTTTTTTTTTTTTTTATGTTTAACTGCAAACTAATGTTAGTATTATGATATAAGGAAAAAAATTATTAAGTTTCGAATGAACATGATAGTATTTAGGTCTGTCAACGGATCGGATTCGGGTTGGGTTAACTCCGACCCGGATCCAAATCCATATATGTTGGATCGGGTTATACATCGGATCGGGTCATGGTCGATCCATATCCTTTCGGGTCGGAATCGGATCGGTTCGGAACTCGGGTTTTCGGATTTAATCCATTTACAATAAAAGTAGTTATTTTTAAGTAATTTTTATAATCAAATTTAAAATAATGTTAAATTTATTAGAAATAAATTAAGAAAAAAATATTATATTTTTATGAATTAATTAAATATTTTAATATAAAAATCAGTATTTGTAATATATATACATGTATATTGTGAAATATAAACTGAGAATTATAAACTATAATCTACTAATATAATATGTAAGAATCGTTTATTAATTAATTATAGTGACGCTCTTTAATTGAGCCTTCCAACAAAAAGATTATTAGCCACAATATAATTCTGTATTTACTACAAATTAGATTACATAAACGGATCGGATTTTAAACGGGTCGAATCAATGGTGATTCATATCCGATCCATTTATTTGTAAATGGATCGGGTCAGTAAACGGGGCGGATTGATGTGTCAAAAAAAATTTCATTTGGGAATTTAATCAGATCGGAACTCAGATCGGATCGGGTCATGATCCAATCCATTGACAGGCCTAATAGTATTGATATTCAAAATTCAATCACTCACGAGGAAGCGGGCTCCACACGTGACGATAAGTCGAAAATGACAATCACTTTCATCATGTATTTCTGTATAGCAGAAGTAATATGTAATATAGAGATCAAAGATGATAAGATGAAAATAATACCTACTTTCGTCATGTATTTCTACTTAACAAGAAGTGTCATGCAACATAAAAGAACAGTGACAAAATCAAGGTTTTAAAAACCGGACCGGACCGGCCAGTTCAACCGGTCGAACCGTGAACCGGTCAGCCAACCGGTCCGGTTTAATTTTATAACCGGATCAGCTTAAAATCGGCCAGAACCGGTCTAAACCGCGGTTCAACCAGTCAACAGGTGAACCGGTATGGTTGGACCGGTTCAGTTTAAAATTTAAAAAAAAAAAATTCCTAAACTCTGGGTCCTTAACTTAGCCTCCGTTCTGCGGCCTCTACTCGCGCGACAGTCATGAACTCACGATTTCTCCTGCCTCGCACTCTCCTCTCCAGCCCCCATCCTTTCGAAATGATTTAGTATTTTAGTATTTTAGTGATATGAAATGATGAAATGATTTAGGGGGCATTTGGTTCAGTGTTATCTCAATGTCAATGTTATTTAGATGTCATATTATCTAAATATCATTGTTATTCATCAATGGACATTTGTTTGGTTCAATGTCATGATATTAGAAAATATTAATGTTATCCAAATTACTTTTATTTAGTTGAAAGTTATTGACATTATAATGACAAATTGACAGTGTTATCTTGAGATGTCGCCCGATTTGGGGTGACATCTAGATGTCACCATATAATGGCATTTTTGTAATTAATTATAATATTATTTAAAGATGTCATTAAACTAAACAATTACTTTCTAAAGATAACATAACATAACATTGAGATAACACTAATCCAAACGCCCCTTTAGTATTTTAATATTAATAAAGTATACATTTGTTCAGATCTTTTAATGATGTACTAAACATTATACTCAATTTGTGATTTGCGAATATTTTGTTAGGTTATTGTTATTTCGATTTGTTTGAAATTATTTTTTGGGTTATTGACATAAAATATTATTTGTTAAATTTAATTATTAAATATTCATTTTATGTCTAATTATTGTGTTGACGTGTGAATAATATATATCTTAACTATGTTTATATTATATTTTATTAGTTTTTTTAATTTTTACTTCATCCCGGTTCGACCCCGGTTCGACCATTGAGCCTTGAACCTTTCAGTCTACCGGTTTTGAAGTCGGTCCGGTTTTCAAAACCTCCGACAAAATGACACTGTTGGTCTCCAAATATATAGTTTAGATTCAATAATTTCTCAATATAAAGTGCCACTTTAATCATTTAAATATTTATTTAAGTAGGCCATAATTTATTCACAAAGCATTCAATATATGCATGATTTAGAGTGGAAAAATAGAAGACAGAGGGATCAGAGAAGGGATTAAAGAAAGCCTTTGCAATAGCTCAACATTAAACCAAACACATGAAGAACTTATAATTAACCCACTCTCTCACATGCAAAGCCTCTTCATCAAATACTATGTAATTTAAACAAAAGCATACCACAATAGTTTATAGCCCAACAAAAGATGACCACATTAATGAGTAGTTGTTCATTGTTTCCTCTTGGAATGACAATAACCTAATCCTTTGTGTCGGAGAAATGGCGATCGTTCGTTTGATCGATCGAATCGTAGTCAAAGCCATTGAAATTATTTGAAGAATAACATTGCCAATTTTAACATAATTAAAAAAAAATTAATATTTAAAACTTTGTTTGGTAAATTATAATCTAATATTGAATAACAAAAAATTTAATAAAAGATATGTGATTGTTAATTATTTTAAGGATAATTATACTAAGGTCCCTGAGTTTAACGCTTAATAATGCACAAGTTTATATTTTTTAAATATAATATCGGGGTCCCTGAATTTTAAAATTACCATTATACCTCTCTCTCTTCTTTTGATTCCGGTGCACGGGCGGCGACCGCGCAGGCGCCGAGCTGCCACCTGTGGGTCGCACACGCCGCGCAGTTACTGGACCCGCTGTCGGCCGCGCGGCGTCGCCTGTGCGCTGGGATCGCAAGGAGGGAGGAGAGAGAGGTAAGATATAATAGTAATTTTAAAATATGTTTAATAATAAAAAATTTAAAAAAAATTATTTGATAATTTATTAAAATTTAAATTTCTTTATTATAATTTTAAAAATATGAATCGATGCATTATTAAATGGTATACACAAAGACCTGGAAGTAATTACTAGAAAAATTGGGCGGGCCCGCTTATCCTTTCGCGGGCTTCCGTCCGAACTTCGCCCCAACGCTCCCCAAACGCAGCTGCTCCGCCGCACGGATGCCGCCACCCGGCTCCACTGGCGCCGCCGCCTGGCTCCACTGGCGCCGCCGCTTTGCCGGATCGAATTCCTCGGCCTCCCTTTCGCTGCCTCATACGAACTCGGCTTCCGTCTGCTCCTCACTGCCGTCGCCGTGCGGACGCCGCCGATCCGCCGCACAGACGCCTCCGAATTGCTGTTTCGCATCCCTCGGCTTCCGTTTTGCTGCCTCAGACAGAATCCAGGTGCTTCCTTCCTAACTTCGCCCCACACCGCCGCCGCCTCGCCGCCCCTTGAAGCACGGACGCCACCGCCTCGACGTCCTCTGAGGCTTGAACACCACCGCCCCGCCTCCCTGCATCTCGGACGGTGTCGCCGTCCCTTCCCTCTGCTGCCTTCGTTGTGAGCGCCGCAGCCGCCTTCTGATGGAGGACGCCTCCGTCCCTGCCGCCGCTCGTGTATGCCGCAGCTCTCAGACGCGTCCACTTGCGGGCTCGCTGACGACACCCCCCCCACCCCAGATATTCATCCAATTTAATATGTAAACTCTGTTCTCAATCTGTCAGCTTAGAATTTTCGTAATCTTTCTCCCAGTTTTGATTGCTCATAGTTTTATACCTAAGAATCTTACACTTTTGGATTCCTCGAAATTTCCATTCTCATCTTTTTTTCCCCCAAACTAATGCTATTACAGTTTGTAGGTTTGTCTTTGTTTTGTATGTGACTATAGCTAATGTTGGCTAAGATAGGAATTGTCTTGGTGGAAATTTAGGTCGATGTGTATATACACATATTTGCATGAATGAATGTATGATATAGTTGACATACAAGACATTTTAACTTATAAATATTTAATAATACTGAAAGCGTGATGTGGAAAGATAAGCCCTCAATCTCAATTATTACCATTCAAATAGTTTAAAAATGGTTATGAATTACAATAAAAAAAGTGGTTATGAATAAAGATAGCTAACTTAGTTAACATTTAGAATATATTTCACTATTAATTCCTATGTGGGCTTTATACTAGAAATTTCTCTTATTATGCATCATGATTTGGAAGTAAATTTGTTAGTGATGTTTTAGTTAATGGTTAGAGACTGTCCAATTTAGGTGGTTGCTATCTCTTTTGTTTTGTATAGCACTTGTATGTGGTTGTTTTTGACCATTGTTGGTCATGCATGTTTGTTTTACTTTATTCCTGGCATGAGGAAGCTCTGTAGGATTTTAGAGTTTTTCTCTTTGTCAATATATCACAATTCATTTGTTATAAATTTGAATGAAGTATAAACTTACACCCGTTCACCGCAGCCATCGAAGCAACAAAGCTTAACATGGCTTGAGAGCTCATTCAAATGGACATGGCAAAGCTAGTGCACATGTCCAGAACAAGGAAGATTTATCATTGAGAACAAGATTTAATTCCATATTATCACTTATAAAAATGGATCTTCAAAAACTTAGATTGATTATTTTCTTATAAGAAAACGAGATCACTTGGTTTGCAAAGATTGTAAAGTCATTTCAAGTGAATATTTACTATTTAACATTGATTAATGGTTTTAGATTCTAAGATAAAGTATTAGAGAATGAATAATAAACCGAAACACTATTCTCAGACTCGACAGTGGAATCTAAAGAATGAGAATAGATGTATCTTTAAGAAGAAAGTTTTAGAACTTGAGTAGTAGAACATTAATGAGAAAACTGATCTTATGTGATTGATGATTGTTAACTGCAGCCGTAAGGTGACGAAGAATGTGCTGTGAAAATTTAAAGGAAAGATTTTAAATAATAAGAATACTTGGTGGTGGAAAATTAATATAAAAAAAAAATTTAAAAAGAAGAAGATATATTATAAAGATCAGTTTAAAAACAAGAATAAGGATAAGTGAGAGAAATATAAAGTGGCTTGATGAGAATCTAAGAAAGCAGTCGGTAATACAAAGAATATGACTATTGAGAATTTATATAGAAAGCTAGACATTAAAGAAGGAGAAAGACAGATATATTGGATGGATAAAGCAAGCAAAAGAAAAATTAAAAATTCAACTCAAGTAAAATCCATTAAGGATGAAGATCAAAAAGTACTTTTCATGAAAGAAAATATCAAAGATAGATGGATGTATTACTTTTAATAGCTTTTCAATAAAAATTGTGAAAATACAATTAATCTCACTGAATTCAACACTCCAAGAGACTAAAAATTACTTTTACATTTGATATATTAGTAAAACTGAAGTTTGAAAAATTTTAAAGAAGAAGTATAAAAAAACAGTAAGATCGGATGACATCTTAATAAATGTTTGGAAGTGCTTGGGAGATGAAGGAGTTTCTTGGCTTGTTAGATTATTTAATATAATTTTGAAGACTAAAAAAAGTCAAATAATTGATACTTATTTATAAGAATAAAAATAATTTACTGAATTATGTCAATTATAAAGGATTTAAATTATTGAATCATACTTTAAAACTCTGGGAGAGGGTGATTGAATATAGACTACGTCGTGATACTAAAATATCAGAGGATCTGTTTGATTTTATGCCAGGTAGAGTTACTATAGAAGTTATTCATTTATTGAGAAGTTTAATAGGGAAGTCTAAGGAGAGAGAAAAATTTATATTTAGTTTTTATTGATTTGAAAAAAAAAACTTATGATAAAGTTTCAAGAGAAGTATTTAAAAAAAGAAGAAGTGAATTTACACTGCTTATATTCAAGTTATTAAAAAACTTTGCATAAAGAAGCTGTTACCTGTGTTCGGACACAAGGAGGTTTGACTAAGTATTTTTCTATTACAGTTAGATTATATCAAGGCTTAAATTTAAGTCTGTATCTTTTTGCTTTTGGTTATGAAAATCCTGGCTGGATATACCAAGATGAGATGCCTTGGTGTATGCTCTTCACAAATGATATTGTCCTTATTGATAAAACCAAAGAGGAAGCCAAAGCAAAATTCAAGCCTTAGAGGAATACTTTAGAATCTAAAGATTGTCATCTTAGTAAATTAAAAATTGAATATATGGAGTGCATATTTAGTCAAAAAATATATTTATATTGATGATGTGAAATTGGTGATCAAATTATTAAGAATAATGAACGCTTTAGTAAAATAGATAATGACATATTAGTAAGGTCCAAGTAGGATGGGTAAAATGGAGAAATACTTTTGGTATATTGTATGATAAAAAAATTTCATGCAGGCTTAATAGTAAATTTTATAAAACTGTAATGACGATATATGGTGCTGAATGCTAGCGTACAAAGAGAAAACATACAAATAAAATAAGTGTTGCAAAAATAAGGATATTAAGCTAGATGTGTGAGTATACACCAAATGATAATGAGAAATGAGTACATTCGCGAGAAAATTATAGTTGCACCAATTGAGGATAAAGTTAGAGAAAGTCAGCTTAGATGGTTTGGATATGTAAATCGTAGGCTGATTGAAGCTCCAGTTAGGAAAATCGAGTTATTGGATTTTGCCTATGTACAAAGAGGAAGAGGGAGACCAAATGACTCGACTATTATTCATTTAGACTTAGATAAGGATTTGTTAATTGATAGAGTGTACTAGAAACAATGGATTCATGTAGCCAACCTCATCTAATGGGATTAAGGCTTCGTTGTTGTTGTTGTTGTAGAAGTTTTTCATAATTAGGATGTAACAACTCAAAATTGAACTCGTAGAGTAGCACAGATTTGTTGATTTAAGGATGATTTATATCTAGGTCCTTTTATCATATCATTTAAATCCCAATAAACATAGATGAACTACTTAGTTGAAGGACTTTGTGGTAATGCTTACTTATATTTATGAGAAGATAGGGTTAATTTGAGTTAAATGTGGGTATTTGCTTTAATTACACCCTAATTAAACTCTAAGCTTTGGTCGAACTCTTAGCCATATGGCCAAGTGAAGGCAAGTGAAGGCATAGTATTTGTTTGTCTTATCGACACTTGTTGAAGTGTTTTAGTCAAGTGTTCTAAAAGGAGCTGGTTATAACTACATTTGAAGAGGGAGACGGGGATGACGGGAGGAAATTCTTTCATTTTCTCTTCTCACAACAGGTTAGAGAGAGAGAGGTTGGGGGAGAGGAGACCCATTTCTTCTTCTTCCATTCTTTTCCATTAATCTCATGCAGTAACATCATTTATTGCCAATTATGATATATCTGCATTCACATGTGAGCACCTTTTCTTGTCAAATCAAATAAATATCAAAACAATAAAGCAAACTTGAACAATTAACATCACATAGCCATAGAACAAATCAAGGTCAAAGAAAACTACATTTTTAAGTTTTAGATTACAATATCAGTTTCACGAAATATTCATGGCAATAAAAATTGTTAACCCATCACTTAGTCCATACGTGCAAATATCTTCATATTGCACAATTTATATTATAACATCATGCTGGAACAAAGAAAACTATTTATTAAAATGTTTAACTAGTTAGAACATAGATTTGATGTCTGATTTCAAACAAGTGACACAAAAATTGTCAATACCCAAGTAATCTAATCATCTGAAAAAATTCATATCATTTAAAAATCATTTGATATAGTAAAACCACACTCAATAACACAAATATCCCTGCAGATTTTTGGACAAATTTCTGGACTCAAATTCAAGCCATTAGAAAACCATTTTAACGAATAAATTTCAAGTGGAACAAAATAGAAAAATTTTAGCTATAGAAGTCAAGTAAAATTCAAGTTTCAAAACATTCAGAATTAACTTGTACCCTTTTTCCCCTTGGATCTAAACTCTGTCAAGATTTGGTGAAATCCTAACAGCTAAATTTAATGGGTTTCAAATCCAACTTTAGACTCAAATGTAGCCAAAGTTTTAAACACAAAATTTAAAGAAAACTTCTTAATCTAAAATGTATCCAAAAATCACAATATTTAGGCAACATTTGCCTACCTTGTGAGCCAATCAAATGGAATACCCAAATCTCACTCTTCTTCTTCCCCAATCATGCAAGGCCATTAATTCCCCCTTCCATTTCTCTCTCTTTTATCTTCTCAACACCTCCATTACAGCAGCAATAAATGATCTTCTTGATGATGTTGATGGAATGAATTGGATAATGATATACAGTTTTGTGGGGACTTATGATTTGAGTTGAGTGGTCAAGAATCAGCAAGCATACAGGCTTGTAAAACTTGACTCAACAATCGGATTAAAAAGTGATTCAAGTTTAAAGTGCGACAACGATGTTAAATAAAGGTTTCTTGTTGCGTTTATGTCTTTGCCTTTGCTCGAGCTAAATATGTTAATGACGCGATGACTTTCAATGATGATTTTTAATTATTTACGCTGAGGGTTATGACTATTTTGCCACTGAGAGCCATGATTGATAATGTCCTTGATATTGATCTAACGCGACAGTGTCCGAAGTGTGGAAAAAGGCAGTTGAGGTGTAAACCAAGAAATCTGGACCTAAGGCCTTGTTTGTTTTGAAGTTAAAAATTAATCTAGTTTAATTTTAACCTGACATATCACATCATACATAAAATTTAATATTAAAAATTAACTTTATTTTACACCTACACATATTACTAAAATAATAACTAACTTATATCACATCCTTCACATATCCTAACATAATAACTAACTTTATATCACATCTCTCACATATTCCAACATAATAACTAACTTTAATCACATCTCTCACATATCCCAACATAATAACTAACTTTATTTCACATCATTCACAACTTTCAATAAAAAAATATCTCTATTCAAATTTAATTTTAACCTTGTTAAATTTAACCTTACAAACAAATAGACCCTTATGCTCTGTTTGGTTGAAGGCCATTTTTGGCCATGATTATGGCCAAAATGGCCTCCAACTATTTTATTAAAAAAAATTTATTTTTCATCCTCAATATATAAAATTCAATAAAACAATTTACTTTATATTATATTCTACATAATTTTTAACATATTATACTTAATTTTTTATTATTATTTTTTTAATAAAATAATTAGAGGCCATTGAAGGCCATTGGAGGCCATGGCCTGGCCTCCAACCAAACAGGGCCTTAGATGATTAAAAGTGAAAATAATGAAATAGGATTAACTAGTAATAAAGTTGTATTTTATACATTATTATGTGATTACTACTCTATGTATTGTTTATTGCATATTAATGCTAACGTGAAATAAAATTAATGCTGTATATTTAATTGCAATATTTTAGAGTTTGACATTGAGCATGATTCATAATCATTTATATTATTGTTCTATTTTTCTATGCTGCTTTGTCGAGTGAATGGTTGAGCCAAGCATGTGAAGCAGATTGCACTCGTAATATGCTTTACTCAATGGTTGCTCTTTTGTCTATTTTATAGATTCAAATTACATCTTATATTTGAATGTTAAGATATTTTGATTTGTCTATTGAGCCTATACTAATGGACTCGTGCCATGTATGTGGCGGGTATAGAACCATAGGGATAAGTTACAGAGAATGTGACTAAAGGACGAGTTGTATTATTTATAAATTCATTTATGAAATTGTAAATAATATTCTATGGACTATTTAATGTATATTTGGACTGTACTATAGTTAAATGTATTATTTAACTCTTTTATTATAGTAGCTAGTAATATTGTTCAAGTAATTTTTCTCCGTGTTTCCGGAGTTATGGGTGGCTTGGGTGATTAAGTGTGTATTTGGATTGCCGGTAATCAAGGCGCCTCCTATGAAGCACGGACACGACACAGGGACACGAGACACGACACGACACGGCGACACGACGATTTTCTAAAATATAGGACACAGATACGGCATGACACGTCAAATATAATAATAAAATTAAAAATTTATACTTATATATATATATAATATAATACAAACTTAAATTTTTAAGTATAAACAACTTGTAAGTAGTACTGAAGTCTCATAAAATCAAGATAAGAATTTGAGAACAAACACCGTCGCATTAAAAATATTTGCGATATAAATTTAGGGTTCATTTTGAATGAGAGAATACAATTTTGCTTATTAGGACAATCACAGTGAGCACAACAATAAGAGAAAGTAAGAGCTCTCGGTGTTGATGAAAAAAGATTAAAGGTGAAGCTGAAGTTCTAAATTTTTTGCGATTGGTTCATTTTCGTAAGGCTTAAGTGCAACAAAGGAGGAATAAATTTGATTTAATTTAGTTAACTTAAAATTTTGACTTATATTAGGTAAAATTTTAACAATAATAAGAGATAGACTTTTAGTTTTATTGAATAAAATTTTAACGATAATAAAAAAAATGAGATAGATATATCCATAAATTTTATTAAAAATATGTAATATTAATAAATAAATTTAACATTAATATTAAATATATTCAATTCTATCTTATGTATCTTAGAAGTGTCTTGTATCTCAGAAGTGTCCTAACGTGTCTCAAAGTGTCCTTAAAATTTTTTAATATTATTTTATTAGGACACGTCATGTGGCGTGTCCGATACGGTGTCCCCATGTGTTCTCGCGTGTCCTCGAGTGTCCGTGGACACACGGACATAGCGTGGTTCTTAAAGTGTCTATGCTTCATAGGGCGCCTCATAGAATCTTGAATTTTTTTTCCCTATTGTGATTTGGTTGCAACACTCAGCTTGCTTTCTTTAGGAGATGACAAGTTAATGATGAGCGACAATTTCTCAGCAGACAGATTTCCCTTCTTCTTGCTAGCTGGATTTGTTTTCTAAGCTGGTGGGGCTTGTTATTTTTTTTAATATCCATAGCATGCTAGTTCTTTTTCTTTTTTTGATATTTGTGGCAGATTTCTACTCTATGCAATTTGTATGCTCAATTAATAATGTGATTTATATGCTGCGATACTACACTGATGTAGATGCTCGGATACTACATTGATGTGTGTGTTCAGATACTAATTTATAAGATCATATACTATAATGCTACATTGATTTATGGACTAGAAAATTAATTTTTCTACTCTTGTTCAAATTTACAATGTTAATTACGTTTATTCTTTTTGGTAGAGGTCTATGGTTGTGGTGGTCCTTCCATGGTAGAGCTCTATGTTTTATAAAGCATTGTTGCCTTTGCTGTTGTGATGACAACTATTTCACTGAGCCCCCCTTTCATGTTTGTGTGCTAACATATCTGTACACTAGATGCAAATCGAGGTTGTTCTAACATGCGCAACTGCTATGCCGATGCATTATCATGTTGATTGATGAATTTTTTCATGAAATTACTATCGGAGTCACTTGCAGGTCAAGATATTTGTTTGTGTTAGTCTTACTTGTAGAGGTGTTATATATGTTGATGTATTTTTTATCATTGCTATTTGTTATAGCAATTAAAAATAAAGGAGCTTTACGAGCATAGAGTCGACTTTGATGAATTTGTTGAATAATCTTAGCTATGGATCAGGATTGTTATGAACTTATCATTGTTGCTTGTTTCATCTTTAAAATTTTACCTGATTGTTATGAACTTATCATTATTGCTTATTTCAGTTTCTTGTTCTTAGCTGGCTACGTTATTAGCTATAAGCTTACTAGTTTAGTTTGCTGCTTTATTAGTTATGAACTTACTATTATAGCTGACTGCACTATTATCATTGCTATTTGTTATGGTAACACAAAAAGAGAGTAAAGTTAGATTAATGACTTTGTTTATAAAATTAGTACTAAATGCTGATCAAGAATTGTTGTTCTATTGTTCTGTGCTGCAATAGAGCTATCTTGATACATCCTCAGTTTCAGTTTATCAATGCTAGTTATTCAGTTGCGAACTTGAAAAGAAGGAGAGAAGATTTTACGATTGTTGGTCTTTTTTAACTTCGAATTTAATGCTGATCGAGGTGGTTGTTATTGTTTGTTCTAACCTGCAGTATTGTTATGATGGTGTCTTTTTATTTTGATCATTGTTACTTGTTTATGAATTATAAACCTGCAAGCCTTATAGGAAAGAAAGAAGATTTCAGATCAGTAATTCAATTTATAAAAGTCTTACTTGATGCTGATCATGATTTTTATTGTTCTAACCTGTAGTATTGCTATATCATTATAACATTTCATTAGTTTTTGTTTATATTTATCCTAGATTAAGTTATTAAACAACCAAATAGGCCCTTTGGAGAAATATAGATCCTTTTGGAGGGAGAGAAATATAGATCCTTTTGGAGGGAGAGAAATATAGATCCTTTATATTGTTTGCTGCCTTCTTAATCATAGCCTACTAAAAAACAGCACTAGAATTATAAAACTTATTAAAGAGTGAGATTGAGAATAGACATCAGTGTCAGCTATAGAATGAAAATTGTGGCAGTGAGCAGTGTTGTAAAAATTGGGTCGGGTAGTTCAGCCCGATCATAAACCAGCATTTTATCTTGTTTGGTTCGTCACCAAAATCGGATTTGAGTATGACAAATATAATGCAGAAATGTATTTCTATGATGTTTACGTTCAATTATAATAATGAATCAATAAGATGAATTAGTTTGTTATTTTGAATATTTGTTATTATTTTTAGTAGATAATTTTTAAAAATAATAATAATTTACCGATTCAGTTAGTTTGATGAATGGTCTAACCAGTCCGGTTTTTATAACACAGGTGGTGAGTAGCATGATCTGTTGCGGAGGAGGCATTATGGTTCATCAGAGCATCTGAAGAACACTGTAGTGCTCAAGCGGCACGCCAACACCGAGCCCTGACCTACGACATGATATTAACTATGGTTTGTCTACGGATTGAGTACGGATTTGGTTGGCCCTAATTTGGATCTGCCTGATCAAATAAAAAAAATGGATAATTTTGATTAATCATTTTAGCTATCTTTGCTTGGCAAAAAATGTGGGTGTTTGTTAGTATTCAGCTTCGAAGTTTAATCATTTAAGCTATTTTGTTTTGTGAAAATTATTTAATTTATTTAATCTCATTTGCTGTGCATGCACAATGAAGGAACCCATTGCGCACATAAAAATCTCTCTTTAAATTTAAGCTATTTAATTTATAATTCACTTGATGTCTGTATTTGGGTATGTATTATATTTTTTTAACATAATATGTTTTTAAAAGTTTATAAAATGTTTATGTTAAAGAAATTAAGGTATATAAATATATATCATTCTCATAAATTTAATTAAAATATTGTAAATAATATATAATTTATATTAATTTAATAAATAAATATTAAAATGAGAATAAAATTAATTTTCCAGTTTTTAATCCAGTTGACTTGAACTTAGAAATATTAAAATTTAAGTTGAAGAGAATTGCTTGTTAACAGAGATAGAGGTAGTCAACAGAATCATAATGGAATATTTATATGATGGACATAAAAATTAGATTAATTTACGAATTTCACTATAAATATTAAAATATTATAAATATCACATCTAAAATAGTTATTTTTTTTATTTTTTATATCCGACAGTAAATTATATCAGCAGATTTAATTATAGTTAAATCTCAGAAAGGTCTGATGCTCGCTCGTGATGTTCGTGTAAGAAGAAGATGCAAATAGCAGAATAATGCTTGCGTGAATACGCTGTCGCCTCGCGAGAATACGCTGTCGCCTCGCGTGAATATGCTGCCGCCGAAATCAATGCAGCTCCGCGATGTCCTAACATGAAGGTCGATGGTTAAACGATACAATTAATGGCTGAGATTTTATTGAAATTTAACTATGATTAAATCTTCTGATAGAATTTACCGCAGTATGTGAAAAACGAAAAAATAGCTGTTTTAAATGCGATATCTGTAATATTTTGAGATTTATGATGAAATCCATAAATTAGCTTAATTTTTATGTCCGCTATGTAAATGTCCCAATCATAATTTACATAAAAAAATAAAAAATATAACCATACTTAAATCATTATTTAATGTGCCGTAAGACCACGGCTGTTTGGTCGGGAACATCAAAAATTCAAATGTTTTAAAAAATATTTTTGTTAATATTTTATATTTATGTTACATTATATATATAAATTTAAATATTAAAATTTAATTTTATTTTACATTTTAAATAAATTTTAATTTTAAAAATTATTTTTTATCCATCTTTAAAAGTTATTTTATTTTATATCTTTTCTATTTTTATCTTTAAATAATTTCAATTATTCTTAAAATATAAGAGTACATTTCAATGAAATGAAGCGTAATTACTGTGACCAAATCATAAATATTCAGCCATCGAGGTCCAATGTATAATTAGCTGTAAATAATGGGACTTGGGAGTAAATTGAGTACGGCGCATGACAGACTTCTCGGCTCGCTCCCATACTCCGATTGCTTCAGGCTTGCAGCCGAGCCGATTCAGGGAGAGAGAGAGAGAGAGAAGTCGAAGAGAGAGAAAGAGTCAACTCCAGCTGGCTTCCTCACCATGGCGTCGTCGGCTCTGGTCGCCTGCTTTCTCGACTCTCTTTCTGCTGCTTATTGTTGATAAAATCTCCCTTCTTCGCTCAAATCGGCTCCGATCCGGCTAAGATCGGCTCCATCTCGGCTTGATCCGTCCGACAAACGAGCCGATTAACCTTGTGGAGCCGGAATTGGATGCGCGCCGCCGCAGGCCAGCCGGAGCTGGACCTCGCCGGAGCAGTCGATCAGGGCCGTTTCCACTACGACGAACGAAACCCCGTCCTGCTAAGCTTAGATCTGAATCCAGGAAATGTTGATGGCAGCTTGGAGAGGTACAATTGCAATTTCAGCTACTGCGTCATGGTTTTTTATTGTCTGTGCTTGTGTGTTTCCTTTTCCCCCCACAAGGTTATAAAACAAAAAATGATCGAAGTAATCTATAAACGATTTTTTATGTTGAGTGAGTAGATGGAAGTGTCTGTTCATCTTCCCGTTTTGAGCAGATGGAAGTCTCGTTAGCGTGGTCAAAACTGGTGGGGTGTTTCCTAATGCTGGCCAAAATAGCAGTCTTTATTTTTAAAAATGATTTTGATGGAAATTGTTAATATTTTTAACATTTTACTTCACATTAACATTGTTTATGATTTTTAATAAAAAAAAACATTGTTTATGATTTTGAAATGGCAACAATGTCGATGATTTCAACTATTCTTATGTACTTCGGTTCCGCTCACGTTCATACCGCTGCTCTCTCTGTATGTTGTTGTTTTTTACACCTTTGGAAATCATTTGCGAAACATTGACATTGTTAACAATTTGTGTACAACCCTGCTTTTGGACAAATGATTTTGATGCAAATCAATTGTAACTGTTTTGCAAAACATTGTTAACGATTTCTACTATTCTTAGAATCCTATTTCTCTCTCTGTGTTATTGTCTTTAATGCCTTTTGTAAGTCATTAACAATTTTTGATGTTTGCAAGTCGCTAATGTTGTTGACGTATTGCATAACTATAACATTGTCAAACAACTTGTTCCAAAATCATTTTTGAATAAAAAGCACTGGTGGACTACTGCCACAGTCACGTGGACAAAACAGGGATGCTTTTCTAATTCTAGGCAAATCAAGAATGTTTCCCTAATTTAACTGTTAGTTAGAAGTGTAATACAAGTTTGCCCACAGAGAGGATTCGAATAATACATTCAAGGCATGAATGAAAATATTCCTCATTCTTTAATTGTGTGGGTTAATTATTGATAGGTCTTTATAGTTTACTCCTAATTAACTATACAAGTTTTTATAACTTGCAAATAGGTCTCTGCTTCCCCTTGAGCTGGACTGGATTGGGATAGAGAGGGGGAGGGAGAGGTGGAGGGGGTCTCCTTCCCCTTGCACCAAACTAGAGAGGGAGGGAGAGCGGTAATTTATTTTGATCTAAATATGCAATAATTTTTTCTTAACAGACTTTAATGTTATATTAATTAAAATCTGACGACATATAATGAAGTTCTAAAACTCATGAATAAAAGTGTAATTAAAGTTTAATGATAGGGACGTATTAGTAATTAACCAAACTCTTGTATCTATTAGTTGAAGCATGATGTCTCAACTTATTGTGTAATGTATGGATGGGCATTAAGGATAATATCTTAGTAATCTAGTTTTCATTTATCTTTGCATAAAATGCATGATTTGTTTTGATCAATTCTAACCTTGTTTAGCCAGTTTTATCACTTTTTGTGTGTAAGCCGTTGGAATATCATGTCACTCTTATTTATTCATGCTAAAGTATATGACCTCAACTTGCATAGCTTTTGATAGTGCTTGAAAAATTAGCAAATGTCAGGTTCAAGATTGTCTACAAATCATGATTGTGAAGATAGTAATGATCACTAAGTGGTTGTCATTTCTTTTTTTAAAAGTAGTTGTCATATTTGGTGACACAAATTTTCTGTTTATTACAATATTGGTTTTGACTATTCTTTTGGAAAAACATATATAACTATTGGATGATAGATAAAACTTGTGTATGTCATTGAATAATTATAGTGTGAAATGCATCAGCCGTTGTACTTTAGACTTGCTCGCTTTACTCTTTTGGTTTCCTACTTTGGGCCATTTTACTGGCTTGTCTGCCATATAGTTGAGCATCAAAGGCTTTTGTAAGTTATGGTTGCATCTAGTAGAAAATCATAAGCAATTATCTTTTCCCTCTTTTATCATTAATTCCTATGCCAAAATTATATTGAAACATAATTATATTCTCACTTTTATTTTCTGTTTTGTTAGAGATGGATGCCAAAATTATGATTGATATGCCACTTGTGCCCCGTGTAGAACTTTTGGAAGTTGGTTTGGGTCCTTCAGATAAAGGAAATGCTGCTTCTACACCAAAGACTAAGAAAAAATCCATGACTTCATTGTACCTTAAATTCTTTGAAACGGCTCCTGATGGAAAGAGCAGGCTTTGCAAATTTTGCAAGCAAAGCTATTCCATAGCAACTGCAACAGGTTATTGCCATTTATTAATTTTCTTTTATGAAAAAATATTGCCATTTATTCTGCACATAAAGTTAGAATGATCAATGATGAATGAAGAAAAAGCTGCCTTTAGATTGTTTCTTCTATTCTAGTTTGAAAAGTAGAAAACATTATTTTTGAGGAGCTACTATGTAAGAAATTGATTATAGTAGATCTAATAGTAGATGGTTTCTTTGCCATTTGCTACTGTGAGACTAATTCTATCAGTAAGAAGTCTAGAAGTTGAAATTGGAATATTAGAAAGTTTTTCTTGAGCAATGATCCTATGTTTCCATGTGCGTAGGTAGGTATGCCTATCGAGTTTTGTTTGGGGCATTTGCATACCTGCCACAATAACCTTCCCTTTTCATAGTAATTATCTAAATCACAAAATCTGCAATGTACATCACATTAAATTTAGATTTTTTCATGCTCCACATTGATTAAATGAAGCAAGAATTATAGTTCATTTTAGAAGAATATGCTGACAACACTTTTCCACATGTTAATATCAATATATGTGTGATCCTTTTTAGAAGAATATGCTGACAACGCTTACCTACATGTTGAATATGCTGACAACGCTTACCTACATGTCAACATATGTGGAAATCTCTCTATTTTGGACTGCCTTCTCAGCCATCCTAATATCTTACTTTGTTATTACTTACTTCTTGTAAAGGGAATCTTGGAAGACATCTCAACCACCGGCATCCAGGATATGACAGGGTGAATGATGCTACCCAGCAACCTCCAGAAGATTCTGTTTCACATATTAAGCCTCTATCTCAAGTGAAACTAGAAAATATTGATTTTGATTGCCTAAATTGGTTACTGCTAAAGTGGTCTATTAAATCATCTATTCCTCCACCAATTTTTGAGGAAAATGGGATCATAAACTGCCTTAAGTTTCTCAACTCATCTGTCACGCTCTGGTCTGCAGAAAAAGTTCATGCTGTTACACTCGAAATTTTCAGAAGCATGCAGCAAGATGTAAAGGCATCACTTGAGCATATTAATTCCAAGGTTTCCATCACCCTGAACTTCTGGACTTCTCATGAACAACTGTTTTACATGTCCATTAATTGTCATTGGATTGATGAAAGCTGGTCCCTTCGTAGAGTTCTTCTTGAAGTTCGACACATTCCTTATCCATGCACAGGTTCAGAGATCTTTCATTTACTTGTAGATGTCCTCAGGATGTATAATCTTGAGAAAAAGGTTCTTTCCTGCACTAGTGACAACAGCCAACTAGCCATTGCTGCTTGCCATGCTCTCAAAGAGGAAATGGATGCTCGCAAGGTGCCCTTCTACTATTTACCATGTGCTGCTCACACCTTGAACCAGATCATAGAGGATGGATTAAGAAGCCCAAAGCCGATTTTATCAAAGATTCGAGAATTTGCACTTGAGCTTAATTCTGTACCTGAAATTGCTCAAGATTTCATGCAGTTGGCTACTATCTACCAGGAAGGCCCATGGAACTTTCCTCTTGATACTTCTGCAACCTGGAATGGGGGCTACACGTTGCTTGACATTGTACTGAAGGTACTATTTGTTTACTTCTATATGACTTGCAGTCCCGATATACTTCTCATTAGTTTAGATCAGAATAGAAATGTTGATTGGTGGCTTAGAAGTTTGATTACAAGTTTGCACAAATGAACTTTTGAATCAGCTTGCAGTCAATGTTTGTAGGCAAAAATGTTAATGGTAGGATGGGCTTCGTTCTTTATAGCTTGTTCTAGGCAGCAACTGAGCTAACTAGTGTGTAAATTATTGGGAGGTAAAATAAAATTTAGTTCTGTATTTACTTTGAGCTATATCCAGTTATTCTGTTTGCCACTATGAGCTCAAAGTCTGCTCGAATTAGTGTAAGATCAATACCTTCCAGCTCATGGTTCCAACTCCTGTAGTTTTGACCCCTTTGAGTTTGAGCGAGGTTTAAGTTTTATCAATCATAGGTCTCACAACCATCTATGTAAAGCAGAAGATGTGAATACACGTAGAATAGGAAGGAAAGATAAGAGAAACAGAAGGAAGAAGATGAAGAAAAAGAGGAGAACAGAGGAAAAGGGATAGAAGAACCGAGGAGAGAGAGATTGAAACAGAAATCTAGGGAGTTTTTATTCTCTAATCAGTTAAATGCTTTAGGACCTCTCATAGAGCTATTCATGTAATGAGAAAGAAATATTATGGAAACTTGCTAAAAGCAATTAAATTAATTAACTAAATATACAAATTTTCAGAAGGAAATCATCTTATTGACTTATTTCGAGATAATCTTCATCTCCAGGCACCAAATTCCATGGACAACACTATTAAGAAGCATGAAGAAACGTTTGGGAGTCGAAATCTGTTATTGAACAACACTGAGAAATCTGTGATCAGCATCTTGCATTCATACCTGGAACCATTCCATAAAATCACTACAAATCTAAGCACCTGCAAGTTTCCCACAGTTGGTCTGGTTCTCTTCTTCATGGACCACGTCTTTGAACTGATTGGCAACTGTAGAGAAGCTTGCCGGCATGATTGGCTCAATAATATTGCAGAAGAAATGGCAAAGCGAGCTCGAGTCTTCACCTCCCAAGGATACAACCTCTTCACCTACATTGCTGCAGTTCTCGATCCGAGAATAAAGAAGGATCTCATCCCTGAAAACCTCAACCTTGACAAAAACTTAGAAGAGGCTAGAAACCACTTCACAAGATATTATGCAAGTTCTCATTCCCCAGAGGAAGCTAATATGTTATCGTTTGCTGAGGAAATCGCTCGAAAACGACGGCGGGTAAGCACCAAAACTGCCAATGACGAACTTTCCCAGTATTTGTCAGAGCCTCCGGCTCCCATTGCCGCCGATGTTTTAGAGTGGTGGAAGTTGAACAGCTCGAGGTACCCACGCCTTTCAGCCATGGCAAGGGACTACTTAGCTGTGCAGGGAACTTCAGTGGATCCTGAAGATTTGTTTTCAAACAAAGGAGATAGGATGAAAAAGCAGCAGTTCTCCTTGCCTTATGCAAGCATGAAAGCTATAATGTGCATAGATTCATGGAGCCATTGTGGATTCAAGTTCAAGTTTAGATCAGCAGAAATCAACTATGAGAAGCTGGTTGATGACACTTACTTTGATTCGGGAAATTCAAAGTGTTGAAAAATCTGGAGTTAAATTGTTTTCGGTCCAAAGAAGAATGAATTAGAAAAAAAAATGTTGTAAATTGTGAATTAAATATAATTTCTGTTGCCTTTCTACGAGCAGATTGGCGAAAAGATCAGTGGGATCAGAGAGCTGAAGTTAAGGTAAATTTATAGAGATTGAAAATGCACCTATCCGTTACTGCTGATTTGCTAATGTGTTGGATGAAAGGAAATGTCTTTTCAGTGCAAGAAGTAGTCTCTGATAAGCCTTGGGTCAAGTTTAATCAATTTGGTGATTCTATACAAATCTCATCTGCAGTGGTGGTTGGGCAATTGAAGGATTGAAGGCTGTTCCATGCGACATATCGTGAACTATGATTATTTGGTTATATGATGATTTTATGGAGATCCTTCGGCTTATTTTTAATGAGTTGGAATGTCCGAGAGCAACCCAAAATTAAATAGATACGTAGTTCCATTATTTGGATCACCAGCTAAACGAGATATTACGTGGAGTTTTCCAGGGAGCTATTCATCAACAAATTTAGCCTAGGCCACTTTAGGACTCTCGATTTCACCTTGCTTTAATTGAAATCTAGAGTAGTTGGTAGCTTGGATTAAAGCGTTCAAGGGAGATTTTCTAACAACATCAAAGAGGCACCATTATAGAATCTTCATAGAAGTTAGATTTATAGGGATTGCTAGTAAACTTGAATAGTGCAAGCCCTCAAGGTTCTAGATTTTATTTTGGTAGTGAACAAACTAACCATTAAGATGGTGGATCTAACAACCAGAGAGTAAGTACCAAGATAAAGAGAGGCTTGGCTAGCACCAACAAATAACTAATAGAAATGTAGAAGTATCTTTAGAAGAAGCTTCTCCACTTTCTAAGAGGCCTAATCTTTGCCATCCCATCCAATATCTCAAGTTTAAATGAACTTAAATGATTGTTTATCAAAAGATCTAAGAAACATTTTTTTTTTGCTTTTTTGTAGAGTTAATTATATATGGCATAATATCAATAGCGTAATCGATGTTTTGGCATATTATGTGATATTAGGTGATTTTTATTATGAAAGAAATATATATCCTTTTTCAATAATGTTTGTAACATCCTAAAAAAGATGTTGAACTTATTCTTATATTTTTATAATTATATTAATTAATAAAATAGCTCAAATGCCAAATGAGTTCCATGTGCCATGGTGCTCCACATCATGTAAACCAGGAGGTATGAAAAATCACAATGACCTATTTTGAGGTGTAAATTTTTAAATGAGAAAATATATATATATATATATATATGTCCCCATAGATAATATAATTTAAACCCAAACGCAAAAACAGCGCACACGCACACACACATGTTTATAATTTTGTTTCAAAATCTTGCAAAAAAAAAATGTACATTTTAGATAACAATTAACCACACCAAAGTAAATATTTTTATTTTCATAAAAGACAAGTTGCAATCACTTCTACGTTAAATTCTAAAAAAATCGCACAAATAATATAATTATTTAATTTTTCTTGTAAAATTTTTTTTTTGCAAAATAAATCAATATTATGTTGGGCAATATTATTTAAAAAAAAAAAATTTATATAATTCTCAATATATCAATCAATTTTATTGAATATTTTCACAATTAACTAACTTTATTTCTCATCATATATATATATCAAAATAAGATTTATATTTTTTATAAAAAAATTTAAAAAATAATCATGCCCAATTTAGGCATAAACCAAAAAGAGCTTAAGAACCTTTCACATATCACATTGAAATTGATTATTTTAGAAAACAAAAAACAAAAGAATTATAATCCAAGCAAAAGGTGAGTTACAAAAGACTTTATTAGAGTGCACGATATATCAATTTACAAGAGGAAACAGCATAAAAATAAGATCATACTATACAGTAAACATCAACAAATTATATTATATGAATCATAGCAAAAGCTCAGAAAACATCAACATAACTACATGATTGCTGCACAGTAAAGATCAAACAAAACATACAGCTACATAACTAAAAATTTATGCAATATACAGTTGCTCATGTTAGCATTGAGAATGAAGGGGATCCTAAGCTTATTGCCAGTACCAGAAAGAATGAGCTATAAGAATGCCTGCACACCATTGATCATGTTACGCTGCCAAAATCTGGCTGCCTGTACCTATAAAATTGCCTTTGTACAAAACTTCTAAGAAACAGCAGTATCTTGATTACTGTTTCTCCACAGAGGCGATTGGCCAGAGAAATTTGAGATTATTTACAAACTTCAGCGGAGTTGTCAGGAACGACATTGAGAATTGTCTGTTTTCTGCTCCCAACTATCTTTATTATGAAGTATGCCTTCTCTGATATCCCTGCAAGTACAACCAAATGAATAGAGGAAGTAAGAGGAGAAGCGAGTTTTACGTGCATTTCGTCAAAACAGAAAGTCAAAGAATGATAGGCTTAATTTCAAGTGGCTACTCACTTGCACCGAGGAACTGAACATACTAACTTGGTGCAAGAACGCGCATGCATGAGTATGATACACCACATTTTCTTGCAAAGGTTGCAACCACCTTTTTGACGAATGTTGCAATTCACACCATGTTGGAAAACAGCTTTGAGCCGACGGCAATGTCGGAAAGTACATGAGCTGCTGCTGCACTTGGAAGAATGCAATAAAGCATCCATCAAGATGGATATCTGATGCAAGCACAAAAAAAAAAGATTAATATACAAAATGGAATAGAGAGAGTACTGATAAGGAACAAGCACAAAGTAGAAACCACTACTAGAAAAATTTCAATCACGATTCACTAAGCATATATAACAAAGGCAAACACTGGGGTAGGAAAAATCAACAAAAACAATCACTTAAATCAAGTAAACTTTGCAAAATAACCAAACTTAAAGTTCAACAGTTTAGCATTATAATCAATCTTCATCATGATTAATAGCATTATTCCAACTATTTTATCAGATTTATAAACAATTTTTCAACCAATCTCTCCCTTTAATACAAAGGTGGCATTTGTTTCAACGCAAATAATGCAACATGACATCACAATAACATTGAACCAAACACCCCTAAATAGTCATCACACTGTTCTGAAATGGTAAGGATGCAACTTCTTTGAAACATAACAATGCATCAAACATTACAGAGATATTTGGTGACACAATAGTGCAATTATCATCTTCCATAATCGGTAGTCTTTTCAAGTCTATTTAAATTTCATATTTATGAATCTTCTTTTCATCAGTTCCTCATGAAACCTGTGGTGCAGGAAATCCATATTGCCATTTTGCAACATGCCATATATGTAGTGTTCATAAGGTGCAATGTGAGGGGTGAAGAGAAATTGTGAAACTTCTAATGTCCCATAACAAAATATACACATATTGTTAGTCAAGAGGTTACCTCAACAAATAAGTAATTTTATATTCATTCATCAAATCCATGGAGGCAAGTTCAAAACGGTAGCTTAGCTCAAAACTAGGTAAATTTCCGCAGCATAGATAGGCTCATCACACTTATCCGGTTAAATATTCATTTATATTCATTTATATTCATTCTGGTTTGGTTGATCGGCAGATTGGCATCTATTCAATTAATGCATATAACCAATAAATGCAGCTACAGCTATGAGAATATCAATATTGGGTCCACCCTAAACATAACAAATAGAAATTTGAAAAGGCCAATGTATTGAATTAAGTAGGCAAATCAAGAAATATACTCATAAGATGGGATGGGACTACCTCTTGATTCTGTAGTTCTTTGCTAAGTGGCAAACTACATTGAGCATTATGTTCTGCATGTGACTCAGAATCACGCTGACCAATAGGCAGAGCCCCGAAATTCTGTCCCCTAATATCATCCTCCATTGCAAATCTAGAAGAGGCTGCCAAAACGGACAGTGCTGGATTGTGCAAATAGTCCAGGATCATCATCGTTGAATGCTTGGCCCGGCGAAGGGTATCAAATTGATAATGGTTGCCCTGACAAAAATTTAAGAATTCCAACCTACTATTAAAAATTTCACTTGATCTTGTTTCATCCTCATCAGCAGTATCACTGAGAGTGCTTTCAAGCTCAACCTAAAAGTGTTCATTAATTGGATCAGCAAAATTCTCATTACATGTAATGTTGAATAAGACATGAAAGAAGCTGACCATATGAAAGGAATGCTTCAGCCTTGCATTAATTGGATGTCTATCATAATTTGGAAGTTTTTCCTCTGTGATGTGACACCTGAGAAATGAAAAGGGCGTAAATAGGAAAAAGCTGCGGAAGTAGGCATGTCAAATTTAATAAGCCGAGTTCTATCAAAATAAAAAAAAAAAGCCAAGAAAGCAATAGTGGAAAGAAACAAATTGTTTGATTATTTGGGTTACAAAACAGCCCTCAAATATCCACGAATTACTTGCTTCCTGAATCACACCTGGACCGCCAAAACTTCATCAAAACGACAAATCAATCTTTGAACTTATATTTTTTAATATTATTTGTTGCATTTATGTTTATTTTGGGGTCTGCATTAATAGTAAAAATTGGGACTGAAATGGGTAATTTAACAAGAATTTAAAGACGGGAAATCCAATGGACCAATGCCTATTTGACAAGACCAAAGGATATAATTTATCCAATATGTAGCTTCACTGACTGAAGAGCTGCATTCATAAAGCAATAAGCAGGACCAGAAGACTGAATATATCATGCACTTAGTTCAAACCATGCCTAACAATATTATTTGATAAGAAGGAAGACTAAGCAAGGCATTTCAGTAACATGCCCGGTCTAGAAATATAAATGTCAAATAATTTGCAAACTTATTCTTGATGAAAATGAAATGACACCGTAAAGCACTCTAAAAACTATTTGATAAAAACTGAAAAATATTAAAATGAGCGAATAATCTTAAAAACATCTCTAACCTTCAACAATCCTAACTAATAGGCAAATATTCTATACTTAAAACAATGAATACATTGGATGTTGCCTGAAATCAAGCACATCTATGTCCGCTCCATAGTTTACAAGAAACAAATCAGCAACTACTAACATCCTTAGATTCCACAGAAAAACATTCTACATATGTAAGAATTAGTTGAAAAGCGACCTAAAGCTTTTAAACCACAACAGCCTTGTACATAAATAGAAAAGATCAACAGATGAAAAAAGATAATTGAGCGAAAAAGCTCAAAAGAAAGAGCAAAGAAAGGTAGAAAGTGCATAAATCACATCAGCACTTTGCCTCATTAAAGCACAGGGAATAATAGAACACATGATGAAAATTTTACAATTACGTAATTGATAGATATGGAGTGGCATATGGATCAGGGGAGATTAAGCCATTAAAAAGATAGATAATGCATATAGAAAAATAGAGAAACATAAGAAATCTTAGCATATGAGCTTGCATCGCCATAAAATCTAGCAACTCCTATGATTTCTGGATAAAACAAAAGCATCAAACAAATTTTAGCTTTAGTAACACATATAACAGTTTTTATAGTCACATGCAACAAGCATGAACCTGTTATTTGATAAAATGCAATGAAAATAAAAGATTTATAAAGTCGAACCCACCTAGATGGGAAAGGCTTGGTGGTTGCTGTTGTTGTAAGTAACAAGCATGAACTGCCCAACATAGGCATCATAGTTACAAAATCAGTTATTTGACTTCATATCATACACAAAGCTATTTATAATGCAAACAAAGTAATGTGTATTTCCATGAAGAATAGCAGCCAAGTTTTCCCAAACATTTAACAAATTCCAGTCAACTGAACAAACATAGGCATGAAAAAACTTCAAAGCATTTGCAAAATAAAGGCAGTAGAAAAGGAATAAGAATGGAAAAAGTTACACTGAAAACCTCAAATACATGTGGTGTAGATGCCTCTCGAGCACATTACGATCGACTTTATCAAAGGCGTGCCAAAGCTAATTCTACATTCCTTATTTGGTGGATTAAGTATAATCTATTTAGTTGAGAGTTAGTTATTAGATCAATTGGGTTGAGTCAGTTTAGTTATGACTAGTTGAGCTTGTTTAACTAAGTCAATTAATTTAAACTTGAGAGTTCTTATCTATTAGTAAGACCAAATTAATTTGCTTGAATTTAGGAATTTTATTTTAAAATTAGTTTTTGTTTACTCCAATTTTGTCAAATTAGAATTGTAGTGTTGAGAATTTCCCTATTTATATGATCGTGGTTTGTACATATTTTTTTAACCTATGAATAAAATAAAATGTCTTTTTAGTTCATGAAATTGAATTGTTATTCATAAAATTAAATCGATTTGAATTCCGAAAGGAAATGACTAGGGCCTAGGGTGATAATCCTTGAATCTTCAATTTTATTCCTCCACTTTCTTCCTTCTTCCAAATTCTAGCCGCCAACGTTCTACATAACATGTCTTGGTATGGATGAACAAAGAAGGCTTTAAGAGAGTATATCATATGCTTGATATGCAAAATGCAAGAGCATTAAAATTAAACATATACTTCTTAAATCTTCAAACATATCATCAAAGCCATATTATATCTGAACAAGTATTACTTTGAACTATTATTTCATGGAGGACAAACTATTAATTTCATCTTAACCCAGCACGGTTCAAAAGATAACTTCCAATATCAAACATGTACACACTTAAACAACAATTTAAAGAGCTTAAATATAATATTTACCTGGGACAAAGCTGAAAATTCTTGCAAGTGTTGCAAACCCATTGCTCTCCAGATATGATAGGCTGGCAACAATGTTTGCATGTGTGATACATAAAAAGGACAAAAAAGTCATCCTTCATTGAACGAATAGTACCTCCAAGCTGTTCAACGCATAAAATGCATTTTTGAATCACAAAATTTGTATAGAAAGCAAATATCACTTTGGCAGATATTGCTAAGTAAAAGAGCTTCAAATTCTAGATATCATCAAAACTAGAGGTATCAGGCATGAAAGAAGAATTAAACCCAAAAAAGCAGCTTTAAATTGAAAACAACCGCATCCACATTCAAAATCATTTTAAGGACATGTTTCATGCAGATTGATCAAAGAAACATAGTATGGTTGATCGGATAAGTGACAAAACAATCAATTAATGATGATGGACAAAAATGCAACCATCAAGGATTGGAAAGAGCAGCACCCATGAATGCAATCATAAAATTGTGATCTTTAGTTTGCATTATGTAAAAAGGATCTCAAGAAAAACTTGTAAAATTGGACTGCAAAGAAAGCCAAAGGCTTAAAAAATGTACATTTTTCATAAGAAGCACATCTTTTTCATTTTCTATGAACAAAGCATCACGCCTGGCAGCTCTCAGTGCTCTTTGCATAACTGCCTCTGCTTTTTTCGCTTTCTTTTCAGGTACATTTCCATTGCAACCTTGCAGGATCCTATCTGCCTCTCCTGGCCAGAAATCACTATCAAAGTATGGCAAGCGTGCAGCAGTTATCTTCTCCTTGGATTCACTAGTATGTACAAAGAAATGGTCATATAAATTAGTCTGTTCCATTACAATCTTCCCCTTCAAAGCCTTCCTTATCATTTTCTGGTACCTGAAAAATTGTTTAAATCACATCATGCCACCATAAGACAAGCAGAAGATGAACAGGAATTCTAACATGACCAGACTCACAAAAGTGATAAAAAGATGCATACCAATCCCGTAATTTATCAGATTTTGGAATCTTCTGTGCCTTAGGGTGGCAATATAGAATGTAGTCATCATGCTTCAAAGGAGGGCAAGCCCATATGTGACAACTAGCAAACCCCCTTCTCTTACAGTAATCAAGATACCCTATCTGACCAAAAAAGAGAAAACCAGAGTCATACTCTGATTTTCAGCTAAGCTTTAAAAGGGAAACCAAAATAGTGTAAACAGCTATGAAAAGAACTAAAAACCAACACATGCTACATGTACGCATCAGGCCATAAAAACCAAGCAGGCAAACGAATACAAGAAAAACATGAACACAAAATCTCACCGTAAATCATGTCCAAAAAAAAAATACTCACCATAAATTCATGATAAACAAATGTTCGCAAAGCTTCCCCTGTCACTGCCCTTATTTCGGGTCGGAAGTACTTGACAGAATCAATATATGAAATAAATATACATCTCTTATTTGGGTCTGAACAATTCGAACCATATTCTTGGACGTACATGGCAAAGAGAAGTACATCTGCACTTTCAATGATCTGATACAGCATTATTGCCTGAAACAGTTTGAATAAAGTTAATGTCTCCATGAAAAAAAAAAGCTCAGAACATAAAATCTGTGCACTTTTAGTTTACAAACAAAATAATTTAATTGTGAACTGGAACACAGAAGTCATTCAGGATTTATCACCCAACTACTTAGAAGTTATTTTATAATGTCCATTGTTAGAAGCGTTCAACTATAAATGGCACAATGAGAAACAAAAAAAATCCACGTTTTAAAAAAACGTGGTTATAGTACACAAAATTACATAATTTAGTACTCAATGTCTGGATATATTAAAATAATTTCTTATCAGTCCTAATAATATAAAGTTGTTTTTTTGGAAGATCATAGAGTTGTTTTGGTTTACCGATACGCATGCTAATTTCTTGCTAATTAATGAAACTACGAAATAATTTCGACCAATGCACTTTTATTGCACAAACAACAAGAAAAGTAATTGGTGTACTGTAAATAGTATTATCCATAAGTTAATATATTGGTGTAGACACCTATGGAGCGCAATATGAGTTAGTACTATCAGAGATATGAGCCACCTCAATGCCATTTTAGATGGATTAAGTTTGTATAGGTAGTTTTGAATGATCAAGCCTAGTCAATCTGTTTAATAAGGTTGAGTATATTTTGAGGTTAATCTAGTTATAACTTTTCAATCCGTAGGGATTAGAATCAATAAATACAATTATGTAATAAATAAAGTTGTAGTATATGGAACTGGATCTATTGGTTCATGAAATTAAACAACTTGATATAAACTATAGAAGGGAGGTTTAGGGGACCTCCTAAGGCTTCTCCATGAACCCTATTAATTATGTCATAAGCAACTCACATGGGTCCCACCAGTTAACGCTACCTTCATCCCAACAGAAAAGCCTACCATAGAATGTATTCCCCCTCAATCTCGTGGAAGTCTTGTGATACACACAAAAGTTCCCCCTCTCATGGGCAGTGGGGTCACCTTCATTTTATATGCCTACATATGCTTGATAATTTGATTCTCCATCGTACCCTAATTCTCTGAAGTCATCATATTAAGGATTCACGCCAACCTCCTTCCCAACAAAAATCCTATTGTGGATTGTATTCCCCTTCAACCCCATAGGGCCTGTTTGTTTGTAAGATTTAATTTAACAAGGTTAAAATTAAACTTGGATAGAGATATTTTTTTATTGAAAGTTGTGAATGATGTGAAATAAAGTTAGTTATTATGTTAGAATATGTGAGGGATGTGATATAAAGTTAGTTATTATGTTGGGATATGTGAGGAATGTAATATAAGTTAGTTATTACTTTAATAATATGTAGTATGTGAAATAAAGTTAACTTTTAATATTAAATTTTATGTGTGATGTGATATGTCAGTTTAAAATTAAACTAGGTTAATTTTTAATTGTCAAACAAACAGAGCCATAGAGTCCTTGGGATTCAAACGGAACCCTTATAGGACTATGGAATCATCTTCATTTTACATGCCTGAGATGCTTAAAAATTTGATTCTCTATCATAAGCTAATTCTCTGAATTAGGTATACATTTCTTCCTTTAATATCGATAATCTTTCTTTAATTTTGATTGGACTCCTAGTTGTTTCATCGAAATGTTCAATTGCTCAGAAGAGTGAACCCTAATTTTATATGAAAGATCATTACTACTAGAATTGCTTTAGGTAGGAATCCTTAAATTTGTGTACACTATTTATGCTATCTTTAAATGTTTGTACAACCCTAATTAATTAAACGGATCAGGTTTGAATCGGATCAGCAATGATCAGAATTTGGATCAGATCACACCTTGGATTCGATCAACATTAACCCGGAGTTGGCTTGGGTTAGATCCGGGTTAGATCAAATCCTAAGTCGGGTCAAATAAGTGCTCTGCATGAGTACAAATAAAATTTCATATATATAATTTCAATTTATTTCAAAGTAAATGATTGATATATTTATTATGAAACTAACATTATTTCAATAGTCATTTTTTTCCAAAATATATCCCAACTTTGGCTTATTGATGACGAGTGCTACGTTTTACGTCTACTAGGAAATCAAAATGTCTTAGCAAAAGTGGTATAGCATAGTTGTAATGATCTATTGATTTAGACACAAAAGAGAAAAGAAATTGTATGAATAACATGAAAATATGACATCTCATTTTATTTTAGGGAAGACACAAAAAAGTATACACAGATGTGATGAACCTTCGGCAAAAATTAAGTCATCTATGGTTACACGATTGAGTTGGATACAAACAGGTCGAATTATAGTCGATCCATTATCCAACCAGGGAAAAATAAATAGAGTCGAATCAGATTTCAGATCGAGTAAACAATAAGTAAAATGCATCCAATTAAATATGTCTTGGGTCAAATCTCGGATCAGATTGGATCAAAATCTGACACATTTATAGGCCTAGCCCTACTCTTATAGGTAAATCCTAATTTGTCTTTCATTTAATTCACTTCAATTATTGTATTGAGTTTTCTCGAGTTTTAACTAATTGATCATAACATATTTTTTCTTCAATTTTTTCTTGAGATATCCTTGTCAAAAAGTGCCATAAAATAAACTGTTGATCTGCACATGCATACAGGTCCCAATCATATATTGCTTGGTTATATTACTAAAGAACGAGATTTATATGTCATCCTTCATGGCCTTTTAAGTCTTATCACTTTTTGATGAAATTAAGACATTAAAAATGAAATTAAAACATTAAAAATGAAATTGGAAGAAACATTCTTTTTAATCCGGAAAGGAAATTTCCTTATAATTAAATTCTCTAACAAGTTCAATGATTGAATTATCTCAAATAGTCTGCCACTCTAACAAAGAAAACGGCTAGCCTATGGTGGAGTTTCATTGTTTTCCATTCTCAATACTTTAACAACAGATAGACAACATAAGAAACTGATATTAGAATTACATATTTCCGCACCTTGAAAAATTTATTATTGCTGTATGGAATTCAAGATTGGAGAGTAACTTGGCTGTAGATTAGTAGATGAAGCATGATGAATTTAGTCCTTTCAACATCATTTCATAACTCTCTACAGTTCTAATAAAAATAATTTTATTGGCAACAAGCAGTCAACAAAACAAATAGAAAACAAGATCTGCACCTTCGATTTGTAAGGAAATTCAAATGGATATTTCTTATCTCCAAAAACCTTGCGAAAAGTTGGTTTTACTTCAACTATTTTATCAACTGATGAAACTACTCTCACAACAAGATCTTCAGCTGTTGGAATCTGGCAGTTTAAAAAAAAAGAGAAATAATAAACAAGATAAACATATGCATGTACCAATTTCTGAAAATTCCAAAAAGCAACAAATGCAAACAAAAGGACATCAATATGATAAGAAACAAATAATAAAGCATGAGAAGTGGGAGAATATCAAGGGAAGGGAGGTCTTATATGTGTTTTCTTTTGATTTAGAATGATCTATAGCAAGATTCCAGTTTTTTCAAGAAGAAATATTATGTTTGTCTTGCAGCACCTATATATTGTTCTCATATTTAGTACTGCATGCATTAGTTAACACATTAGGTTAGGCTTCACCTATACCATTTATGTTCCTTGCCTCATTCACGTCTTCTACGATCACTTCTTCTCCTCAATAGTCATTTTCTCAGATCTAGTTAGGTTAGCATCAGCATTTTAATAGATGTTGAATTTAGTACAGATCCATATTAAACAAAGCAAAACAACAACAAAGTACGATCCTAAGTAACAGAGATTAATGTCCACAGGACTGAACTCTCAAATGAAATTAAAGATTAGATCAGCAAACAATCAGGTAAAACTTAAAACCTACTGATTTACTCTTTAATAATTTTTCAAAGTAAGCTTTATGAGTCAATATAGTAAAGCAGATAACAATAGTGTTTCTAATCCAAAACCTTACTTTTTAGGGTAACCGAAGACAATGAAATATGAATGTGGTCAAGAACATTAAAAACCTGAATTTGAAGAACGAACAGACCTCATCGATGTTCTTATGCAAAGCTTTGGCCCTTTCATGTCTCTCTTCTGCAAGATGCCTAAAAAGCCATTGCTCTATATGATCGCTCAGCTTAGTTCTTGGTAGCTCCCTTGCCCCTATAACCATCCTCTGCAACAAAGGTTTACGCTCCCCCCTTTCTATCTCATATAAGCAGCAAACTGGACAGGTGTATTCATTTTGATCTATCTTTTCCTTGTTTAACCTTTCATTGAAAAGGGCACAAATTTTATGCTGCCAGGCTACGCACTTATCGCATTGTACCAACTGGACAGCATATTAGCCCATAATATTAAACTTCTAAGCAAGTATCATAAACTACAAAAGTAAAACAGCACTGTAATTAACAAAGAAACCCTCACCCCTTCAGGTATGGCATCTGCTTCAGCATAGTTAGTTTTTCGCTGAAGATGTTGCTTCAAAATCCTTTCTGTAGCAAATTTGATACTTTCTCCAGAGGAAGAGTAACACTGGTTGCAGAAAGATTTTGACTCATCTGCAGAGAAAATGCTGACAACATTCTTCACAGAATAGTAAATACCGTGAGGATTGATTTGTCTTTTACATGCAAAACAATATTTGATAGGTGATCTGTAAAGAAGCTTATTTATCCCACATAAACTGCAAGATATATCTTCCTGAACTTTTAACAGCTTCGTCTCCTCTAACTTGGTGTTGCCCTTCAAAAGTTTATAAAAATGAATTTAAACTATACTCAAAATACAGTATGGAATTTACACTAAGCATTTTAAAATTTGACATCTTACATGCAGGAGATATATTTATAGAGAAAATCTGTCAATTGATCAAAAGAATTTCACGCTAGATGAAAAAAAAACAACAATAAAGCTTTAATCCCAAACCAGTTGCATCAGCTACCAGATGAAAAAGCAGTATGTATAAATATGAAATTATGGAATGAAGTATAAGAACTTGCCAACATGGTATTGGAAGCAAAAGTAAAAGACAGGCACTTGTTCACATTTCAACTATTTAATGGAAATAATTAGTTTATTGAAAGAAAAATTGGATGATGTGTTTCTAAACACAAAATATAATGGAAAAAGTCAAAAAAAAGGGAAAAGAAAACTAACAACAAAATAAACCAAATGGATCACAAACAAAATTTCTAGACATAAGGTCAAAATCATAATTTCGTTTTCTAATTGGTTAATAAATTCAAATCATAATTATTGAAATAATCATGGAATAAGTTGACACACAATTGAACAAAAGATAAGTACTAAGGTAACTATTAGACTAACCTGGTTACTAGATTGACTGAGACCACCAATATGCTCCATAATTTTCTCAGGAGTAAATAAATAAAGCAATGAAATAGCCCTTTTTGGATCCACTATCAGCTTTGTCCCAGTTAAGGAGAAAGACGAGTTAGTAGCAAGTTCAACTTCCATCTCATGGCAATTTTTTAATAGAAACTCACTTCGCCAAACACCTTGTTCTGAAATCTCTTTTGGATTAACAGGCTCACTGCTCTGTATAGCCATGTCCACATCCACTAATTTAGTATCGGAACATGTGTCATTATTCATATGTGAGAAACTTTCAAGCATACTATCTTCAGCTGTAAACTTAACCACCGCTTCAATTGTTTGAACTTGTTCCTTTTTAGATATTTCACCTGCAGAAGGAAAAGTCAAAGGAACTTCCTCATGCTCCTTTTGGGCTTCTTCAATTTGATCTAAACTGAAAGCCTTAGCATTATGCAAAATGTCACCAGCCAAATACTTCTCATGACCATCAACCTCAGAGGACTTGATAATGTTTTCATTTAAGGAGCTTCCATACGTTTTTCCTTCTAACTTCAGTCCCACCTCTACCAAGGTCTGAGATGTCATGACCTCTTGGTTCTGTATGAAGGCTTGCTGGGAACATGGATAGGCATACCTAATAGATGCCACATCAGAAACTTCATTTTCACAAGGGTGAGAGGATGGAGTCAGTATGTTTGATTTCTCACCTTCAACAACTACACTATCTGCCTCTAGTTGAATATCAATAACTGAATCCAGACTTTGAACTTCATGGTCAGAAAATCTAACATTATTTTCCAGTGTGAAAATTGAAGAATGTTGCCCTTCTAGAACCAAACGGTCAGTTGTCGTAGTTGAAGTATCCTGCCATTCTTGGCTTTGTGAGATGGGCATTTGTGGAGAGAGAGTTGCATGATCAAGGTTGATTGCCTCTGAAACTCTGGTTATACAAGGAGACTGAAGGAGAACATTCTTCAAATGCATTGTGAATTGCTCATGTTGCTCTGAAACAACAGTACGATAGTTCATGTTAGATGAATTTCCACAGTGGTTGAACTTGTGAAGGTTATACAATCTTCTTTTAACAGGCGGGCATATAGGGCAATCACTTTTATAGCATTCCACATAATGAAGAAGTAATTTCTTGTGCAAGGTGCATGATGGCCCACAACGGTTCCCAAGACAATAAAAATAAAGATAGTGGTTAAGTATCTGTTTCATACGCCTGCAATTAAGGTCTCCACAGTCTATGACACAACCCGATGTATGTTCATATATATATAAAAATCCTTTAATGTCTTCCAGGCAATCTCTTCTTACTTCAGATTCAAAAATAGATGAACGCCTGTTAGTGGAACCATTTATGGAACCATGTAGATCCACTTTAAAAGGCAGAGGTGGCTGAATTCCATTTTTCACATGAACAGCTTCATCAAAATCCAAAGTGATCTTCCCTTGCGGCTTGAAATTGAACATTTCTTTTCCCAGGTATTCTCCTCCCACTTGACAGAACTGAACTGGATTCAAACCCCCATGTACTCGATTATGAAAAGGCAATGGACCTTGTTTCTCTTTCTTATATGTCATGTATTGCATATAGTTAGTCTCATCACGGCCATTTAAGCAAGCATTGCCAAGTAGCAACTGAGAAAGGCTTCCACCTATCTGAAGGGGATGCTGTAATGAAGTCTGCACATTTGATCAAGGAGGGAAAAACAATTTAAAGTTAATAAGCATAAGGCCTGAGAAACAATGGTATCTTATCCAGAGGATTTGGGCTGGGAAAATAGGATGCGAGCATGCTTACAATATTTGAAGAATTAGATATGCTACAGGCAGGAACAAAGCTTGTACCATCTGCCACAAAAAGATCAAAAATTTAGTTGCCGTGCAAAAATAGGGGGGGAACAACTATTGATTTATTGGTTCGGTTCAGCCATATGCGTGGTTCAAAAGAGTACTAGATAAGCTTACATTCTGGAAAGCCTGACATGTTTCCACAAAGATTGCCAGCAAATTTTGCAGCAACTCGATGGTGCTCATTCGGTAGATATCCTGCATAGTTTAAGCTTCAAATTTGGAATATATAAAATTTTAAAAAACTGTGTGGAAATCATCTAATCCAAGAACAACTCACGTTGTGAAGCACAAAATTCACCAAGAGAGTTAATCAAAGAAGTCGAGCTCAATAAAGGATTCCATGCAGAGTCAGATGGCATCTTTTGACTCACAGAAGTAAAAGTTGAGTTTCCATGAAAAATGGGACCTCTACGGTATGTATCCGAAGCCTGCATCAAGCTAATTGATGAAGGAGAGATGCAACAAGTACAATCTCAATCTAAAACACACTCATTGAAAGTGACCACATCGAAGTTCCATTTTACTTCAGTTCACATAATGCATCCAAATAGCAACTCAACAAGTTCGGGATTGAGGCTTTATTGTTCATGTTGTTGTTCATGTAATGCATCTAATCACACAAAGATATAAAAATCAAATTTCTATTTGTGACCTAAAAAATGCAAATTGGCAAATGCCATTTTCAGAACAATCATTACCACTGGATAGGGTTGGCATTGAGCTGATTCCAATCGAATCAACCACCACTTAAAGTTGAATATTTCGATTTCGAGTTGAATTTGGCTTGAGTCGGTTAAAATTCATTAGATTTTGAGTTGATTTTCGAGTTGAATTGAACTTAATTATTAGTCATATTTTTTATTTGAATATGTATTAATTTATTATATATATTACAATATAATATCAAAAAATCATTTATATATACATTTATAACTTTATCATTCTATATAACCGACATAACATATTTTTAATATGTTAAATATCTTAATTATACATAAACATTTTATTACGTATAGTTATATACATCAAGTTGATTACGAATTGAATCGATACTATTTCAAACAAATTTATTTCAAGTGAAATGAAAATTGAGTTGATTTTGAATCGAGTAAAATGCGAATAAGTTTTGAACATAATTGACAGCACTACTACTCAATCATAAATTTGGGTTCAACTAAATGTACCCTAAACAACTCTTTCACATACCTTAACCAACAACATTATAATCATCCTTACAAACTTCTTACCATAATCAGGTTAACCTTTGTAGTATCTATTTCTATAATACCATAATGTTGAATAAATAAAGATTTTCATCATTATTTAGAATAGTTCAAAAATTAGCTTCCTCTCAAATGTTAGCCCCAAATCACTCTTAACAAGCAAGGGCTAGCAACGCACTCGATATCACAAATATAATATGATGAAGATGACCGCTCCTTGTGTTAGCAAGTGTGAAATTATTCATCACAACCATCACAGTTGATTGCTCATAAATTACTTCATGTATGGTACCATTGTACATTAGTGTTTGAAAGGTCATAAGCTTGTTAATGGAAAACCATGATGGCTAATACCTATGAATACATTATGACTGATGACAATGCAATCAAAGGAAGAAAGCATTCCGCCGCAGGCAAGTCACCGCTCACAAGAAAATGATTAAGACCTTCCACATCACACTTTACAGACAACATAACTTCTCCTTTCCCATTTTCTCCTTTTGCACTGCCTCTTACGACTGTTAGAGCAAAATTGCTTTCATTAAGCAAACAAATTACATTTCTAGGAAGTTGTTAGCTCAAAAGTGCAAAATGTATTTCCACATAAATGTGAAAAAGTATTGTATACCATACCACTGACAAGGAAACCAAGTCCAAGTCAGTAATGTATCTCCAAGGTGTGTTCTAGAATAATGATGGAAGAATTAGGCCTTGAATTGAGCGGGTAATAGTTTTAAGAAGACTTGTAGACGGGAACTTCAGTACATTAAACTTAAAACAAGAGTTCATGAGACTGCTGGCACACTTATTAAGGCTAGTGGACAAGTTCAATCCAATATAAACAAGGATGCATTTGTTTAGCCAGTTTAATTTTAATCAAGTTAAATTTAACCTTTGATGATATATTTTTGTTTTGATATTTATGAAAGAATTGGTTTTACGTTGTGATCTATGTAAGATGTGGAATAAAGTTAGTTCATATTTCGAAATTTTTGTAGAATGCAAAATAAAGTTGGTTTTAGAGATTAATTTGTGTAAAATTTCAAATTTTATTAGTTTGATATTGAAATTTGTGTATGATGTGACTTATAAGTTTAATTTTAACACAAGTTAAAATTAACCAAGGTAAACAGACAGGATTCAAATGATTATTTTCAAATTGGAACGCATAACCTTTATATCACAACGAGGAAACCTAACTTTGGCATGTGGGTCCACCCACTGCCACCTTAAATTCTCAATATCATTTGAAACTGTTTGCAAAGAGGAAAATATAACAACATATGCTTACCTGGGGCCATAAATGTCAAAAGTTATCATATAAAAGTTCCATGAAATGTACTTTAAAGTACAATTTTCATACCCACGACACAAAATTTGAAGACGCAATCTCTCTCCATTGACATCACAAACAAAGTTAAAAGCAGTAATTATGACTACAAAGTAACTTTCAAGTTTGTTACTTAAAATCAACGGATTCAATGGTTAAATGTTGGTTTTGTAATTAATTGCCAAAATGTAATTTCACAACCCAATAACAGGATTAGCTTTCAATGAACAAAAATTTTAGAGTTACATACCTTTGAATAAGCTTGTGTGTAGGGGCCGTTATCAGCTGCCAAAATATCTACTCCAACCTTTAATCGATGTCCATTAGGCCTGCATTGCTTGTCTATATGCTTGAAACTATAATAAAAATAAAGAAGAAAAAAATTCTTAGAGAGGATCTAAGGATGGAAGCATGCTCCTAATATTGGGTCTAAACATTTAAGCTTTAACTAGTGGCACTTACATTTGGTTTCAAACTATAGAAATCCATTCATTAAACATAGCAAAAAAACACATTTCTTAAGTCTATCCCTCACCATCTCATCCCTCTTCACCCCCTTTAACTGTCCACTTCACCCCTCCCTCAGCACTGATAATGAAATAGGGTGTTGGCCCTTCAATTAAGTTCCTCCTCTTTCCTCCCTCTTTCACTTCGATGCATCACTAGGTGTCTTCAAACAGCCCTGCTGACACACTAATAAAGGCCTTACTCTGCTTGACAATCTTTTCTAAGCACTTAAACTTGAAGCATGTCCAACGAGCCTTGGAACGTTTTGAGCGACTTTCTATTTTTAAGACAATTGAAAGACGCCTTATGTGTTTGGCAATTACTTAAACTTGAAATATAAGCTTCTTAAATTTAAAACACTTCCAAACGATATTGTTGTGTTTATGTGGCTTCAAATTTTTAAGCTGCTTGAGCTTAAAATGCATACAAACATTTTATACACCAAAATGATTTAAGCTGCCTTTGGTTGTATAAGTGCTTTAGAAACTCAAAAAATCTTTTAAGCTGCTTAAAATATAGGATGCTTAAAAGGTAGCTTAAAATTTAAGCTTCTTCAAAAGTTATAAAAAAGCTTAAAAATTCAAGCTGCTTATACTTATTAAGGTTTTGAAGCTGTTGCCAAAAAAATCTAAGCTGCTAAATTTAAGCTGTCTCAAATATTTTAAGCAGCTTAAAAATCAAGGTTGCTAATACTTATAAATTTTTCTAAGTTGACTCCAAACGCAGCTGCACACATTTTTAGGCAGACCAACATTTGTTTCCCAAATTTACCAGAAATTTGACACGCAAACATCGAATGCAATTAACTATCAGCAATTATTACCAACATATGAAAATAAAAAGTTTTACATTTGAATCCTTACAAATGAGAGAAAAACAAACAAACAGTTCAAATCACCGATGAAAATAAATCTCCGCTTACTGCAATAAAAATTCAAATGCCATTCCTACACAAAACACAACAGCGCAGCGCCATTAAGAATTTTCGGAATGGCCATGGCCAAACCACCAGCTTCCCGCTAACCTAACCCTAAAAATTCAAGGGGATCCAAATTGAAAGGAAAGACAGAAAATGGATGGGAACGAAAGCGAGTATAGCCTACGAACCGCCGGAACAGACCCATTGGTCCAAAACATCGAAGGAGGAAACGGACAAGAGAAGTAGAAATCGGAGAAGAAAATTAAGAAAGAGAAACGGCCGAACCCCGATTGGAATTCTCCACCAAATCCGTACTCCTCCCTGTCCGGCCGACGCCGCTTCGCCGGAGTAATGGAAGCCTTCTCCGCCACCATGGCTCCCATAAGCAGACCGCAGCTAGGGATACTCGCGTTCCCGAATAACAACGATAACGTTATCGGCCAATTTGATTTGAACATAATGGGCCGAAAGGCGCTAAAAGGCCGGCCTAACTGTGCCACGGCCCAGTAAAGATGACAGCTTCCATATTTTTAGATTAATAGCAATTAGGTTGTTCTAATTTTTTTTTATATATAAAAGTAAATTCTCCTAATTTTTAAATTAATTAAATAAATAATAAAATATAAATCAATTTTTTAATATTAAGTAAAATACTTAATATAAGATATTTTTTCTAATTGGTAAAGTAATTTAAATTTTATCTTTATTTAAAATATTAATTTAAATTATAAATTAATTAATTTATAACTCAAATTTTTCTATTAAATTTTTTTATTAATATTAAAGAATATATTTATACATTACCTCAATGATCTACTTAGTATTTTAAAAATTAGAGAAATTTGAATACATATAGATTTAAATTAGAAAAACTTAATTGTTATTTGATAGCATAACTTCATATAATATATTTGATTATTTTTTTAATAAAATATATAAGACTTCTATAAAAATAAAAAATAAAAATACATCATGAAATTATATACTAATCAAATCAAGCTAACCCATTATTGAAAATTTTGATCAACAATTTGAGCTTGAAATAATTTATAAATCAACAAACTGAATTTTGACAGTTATACTCGACTTTGAATTTATAAAAATATAGATCAACAATGCTACTTGGCAATTTATGTTTGAAACTCTATATTATCAGGCTTAAATTCAAATTAAAAACAAATTAATACTTTTACTTAAAAACTACATTTTAAAAAAATATATTAAGTCATCTTAAAAATGAAAGTTATAAAAAATAACCACCACATAAACTATTATTAATGATGAAATACTTTTATAATTCATACACCATCTAAATCTTTATTCATAATCACATCATGATTTGCACAAACGCCACATAAAATTTCAGATATTAACCTTCTATTAAATATAGGACCTTAATTTAAATTTTATGCAAAGAATGACATGTAACTAACATTCAAAAATTTCATAGCACACGTGTAAATATCTCAATAAAAATATATAAGCTTAAGTACATTAAAGATCTAAATTGTAATATGAAGTTTTATAAGTGTTCTACAAATGTTCTACAATCAAATGTTGCACTTGCCATTAATAAAATGTTCTTGCCTTAATTTTAGAAATCATATAGGCTTCAAAAAAATATTAATTATTCTATACATTCAAGTAATAAAATTATGTATTGGCCGAAAGGGGGTGAACAGGTCGAACCCTCCCCTAAGAAGGTCGTCCAGCGGCCCGAACAAGGGCCTAGGGAGCCAGGCCCACTCGTACCAAGACCAGCCCTCACACTTATCAGGCTCGAGGTTAACAGGCTCCTGACCTGAATTGGTCGGTACAGCCCGCATGATAAATGTCACGAAATGGCTTGGGTCTGGTCCATTACGAGCCACGGTGTTCACAACCGTTTGCAGCTCGACCAGGCCCACTTCCAGGCCCGTCTCCTCCTTCACCTCCCTCCTTGCACAGTCCTCCAGGGTCTCTCCTGTAAAACGTAATTTTGCCTTAAGAACCATGAGTGAAATTTCAAACATTTATTAGAACTAAAATGACATTGTACAAATAAGACTAATTAGATAAGAAAAAAAATTGCGTATAAGCCTTTAAAAATCTACATTTCATTTCAATTTCATTCAGTGATGTTGAATCTATGAAAATTATTCTATACAAGGGAACTAAGAAAAAAGTACGCACATTATGGACAAAATGATTTTCTTGCAGAAATTACATGAAACCAGAACTTGAAAGAAGTTTAAATGAAATATATGTGCATCTCATTCAACCTCTTGCAGGTTGGGATGCTAGTTCTTCAGTCATAAGTGCAGGTGCTGCAACAAAATACCCAAAGTTGAAAAGTTTTAGTGAAGGGGCATGGGCATTCCAGTAATATAATCTAAATAAAATCTAGTTTCCATTGACTTTAGAGGGTCTGTAAGTTTATAAAATTAAATTTAATAAGATTAAAATTAAATTTAATAAGATTAGAATTAAATTTGAATAGAAATATTTTTTATTAAAAATCATGAATGATGTGAAATAAAATTAATTATTATATTGGGATATGTAAAGGATGTGATATAAAGTTAATTATTATGTTGGGGTATGTAAGGGATGTGATATAAATTAGTTATTATTTTAGCACTGTTATAGAATGTGAAATAAAGTTAATTTTTAATATTAAATTTTATGTAATATGATATGCCAGATTAAAATTAAACTAGGTTAATTTTCAATGGCTAAACAAATAAAGCTTTAGTCATTTTGGAATAAGAATTTAATAATTTTTTAGTATATTATCAAAATATGTTATAAAACTAAATAATAAAAATTATTAAATACATAATATCAAGATTATGTCAAACGAAACACCTCCTAAATAGTTAAGAGTTGTAAATGAACAGAGCTTTTAATGTGTAGCATTGTAACGACTCATAGTCAAAAAGAGCGAGGAGTGATTATCAAGCGATGTTTTAAGAGAAATAAATCACTGAAACAAAAGACGGCTCTTCGTAGGCTTTTAAGCCAAAAATAGGTGGTGAAAAAGTAAAAAAATGAAATATACGACATCAGAATGAGGAGGTTTTTAATCCTCATAATTAATAAGACTGTAAATGAGTTGAGTATCCGATGAACACCTCAATTTTCAATTTAATAAGAAGTTGTTCATGTATGATTCATCAATACTAATATAACAGGCCTGAACATAATTTTAAAACTTAATTAGTAAATGAACCAGTCTGAACATACTAGCGTTCAGTTCATTAATATTCGTAAACTATTCATGTGAAGTTTATGAACATGTTCGATTATAAGGCTCAATATGAAATTTCATTAGAGCTTAATTAATGATTTTTTTAGATATTTTAATACATATTATTCATTAATAAAAAAATTATAATTTACGATAAGCCTATGCTTAATGCATAAGAATTTATTCATAATTTGCATGTTACTAAACTCAGACTAATGACTTTAATACATTAGTGTGCGAACAACATGAACCAAGCCCAAACATCTTTTATGTTTGAAAACTAAACTCGAACAAGCCCGTAATAAGCTCAAACTCGATTTTAGTAAATGAATGTGAACATGAACAAATCAATGTAATTCAACTCAGTTCATTTACAACCCTAATAACTAAATATCATGATCTCAAACTATAACGGCATCTTTTAGAGTAAAATCATAAAGCTAACAATGAAAAACCCTAGAGTTAAGCATGCTTAAGTTAAAATAATACCAGAATGAGCTGCTTTCTTAAAAAGTATAAGTCAAGTAGTTCTCTAAAGCCAAAACAAATAGTACCTCTTTATTTGAGACCCAAGATATTATAAGCCTGATACATAGATCAATAAGAAGTCACTTATATTCATTCATAAAGCTTAACGAACAAGTTTTAAATATATTATTAAAAGCTCACCTTCTAAATGAATAAGTTTGAACATAATAATGCTCAACTAATTTATGTTCGTAAATAATATTTTTACACCTGAATTCAGCGTTGCATCTCAGCTATACACGTGGTACCTAAAGACTTTTCAAATTCTGTTTACCTGTCATCGTACACAATATTTTCTTCATCAGTTGCGATGTTTGCCTAATTATATTTATCTTTGCTTTTACAGGAATTTCCAACCATCGAAAACGAGGTATTAATCTGTTCATGTCGGCCACGATATTTGGTCATCAACAATAGTCCTTGTCACCCAACTGGATGGAGACAACCACGTTAGCATCTTGTATACGTAATTTCTACTACAGAACCCTTCTCATTTCTAGCTAACTGGGAGTTGCAGATTTTTGGTTTTCAGTAGTCGGTCACCCGGTTCCCAACGGCCTAATAGATCAAAAATCCACGTGTCCTCTATTTGATATTAGCAACAGTCTCCTTGGAACAGATAGTTACAGCTTATTTTAACCTGAAACTTGTAGAGCATCGCCTTAACTTATCTATAAATATCTCTTAGTAGAGCTTTAGAGAAGGATCATCATAATCAACACCTGATAAGACAGAAACAAGCTTTGCATTCTTTCTCTTTTTTTGTATTGGTCTTTTGACCAAATCTTTTGAGTTCTAATGAAAGCTTTTTCTCTAGCTCTCAAGTAGACATAAGGGAAGTTATCCCTAAACCATCTTACATTTTTGTGTGTTCGTCCGAATGTTCCTTAGCTCCCCTTTGTTAGTATTTTGGACAAGAAACATTGCATACCATTAATTCTCAGAACTCCATCTCTCTCTATCAACATTTCTTTTGGTGCTTCAATTGAGAAAGAGAAGATGGTAGGAAAAGCGCGCAAGACCACTCTAGCCCAGAACGCTCAACTCGTTGGAGAGCCTTCTATTAGGGCACCTAGAGATAAGGGTTTGACCTCAACCTCCAGGCATCGCGCCGAAATGACTTCCTCATCAAGAAGCACCCGATGACAAAATTGCATAGATGCTGACAAATCTCACCAATCTTGTCACTGAACTCACCGCTTAACAGGCTATAGTCTTCAACGAACTCAAGTAGTCAATGTCGTTGCTAATCCAGTTTGCTCGCCGGTTGTGGTGGCTCGTGCTCCACTTCCGCCGACTGCGGCGGATCCAATTCAAGTCCCACCATTGAATGCGGGGGTCCCAATTCAGAATCCTCGGCCGGTTGCAGAGGTTCTTCCACCACCTTCACAAGAACAGAGGGAGCTCCTCTCCTTTCAAGAACTCTCTCTGTTCAATCTTCTAGTTTCTCTCAGCTTCCTAGACGAGATCTTCCTCCTCTTCCAACTCTTCCTCCCTGTCCTCCACTTCCACAACTTGCTCTCTTGCCACCAGCTTTCCCTCCTTTCTTGGTTAGAGAAAATCTTTTCTTTCCTGTAGCTCAGGCCTCCCCAATATAGGTCTGATGCCTTCTTTGGCCCACTTGACAGCAACGCCCCATTCTGCAACACTATTCATCAGGCGTTTATCCCAGAAGACTTCAAACCTCCACGTCTAGAAGTTTACAAGGGAACTAGAGACCCTCATGAACACATTCAAGAGTTTGAAGTTGCCCTTTGCTATCATCGTCCAGATGAGGCAACGAAGTATCATCTTCTTGCCAATACTCTTAAGGGGGAAGCATTCCACTAGTTCATCAAGCTGCCCAAGAGCCACATCTGCTCTTATATTATAAGCACTTGAAGTGGAAATTGATCGCCTGCTTCATCAGGAGAACACGCATGGTTGTCTCTAATATGGTGCACGCCAATATTAAGTAGAGAGAAAATGAAAGCCTGCGGGATTATACCAATCGCTTTGTCGCCACTGCGGCGAAAATTGAAGATGTCGACCCTGCCGTCGCCATGCACAACTATCGCAGAGGATCGAAGAATGGAGACTTATAGAAGTCTCTAGCTGGAGTTATTCTGAGTTGGTCGCCAAAGCCAGCCAATTTGTGCTCCTGAAGGATGCAGAGAATGGCCCCCCCGATGTTACCAAAGCCAAGACTGAAAGAAAGAAGAAGAGGAAACATCAGGATGAAATCTCGGGCCCGAAGGAATGGAAGAATGGCGATTGCAACAAGGATGGGTTCTCAAAGCCAATTTTATAAGCAGCGACATCTCTTCTCAAAGCCGCTTACTGAAGTCTATGCAGCGGTTGTTAAGCAAGGATGGGTTCTCCCATCAGGACCTAAACCAGGACCTCCTGCTGGAGCAGATCCTAACAACTACTATGAGTTGCACGATAACTACGGGCACAAACTCCATAAGTGTTGTGCTCTTAAGGCCCTACTTGTCAAGTTAGCTGATCAGAGCAAGCTGGAAAAATTTTTGTGCATGACCTGCGCTCCTAAACTTGGCTGAAAGGAGAGGTCCCATGAAGATGCTAAAAAGACCACAGCGCTGGCTCCCACAACTGCGCCCGGTTTAGATCCTCCAAACCGGACATATGCCCAGAACTATCAAACACAATCTTTCACGTTGATCCTACTACTACTCGCCACCAAATCATCGAAGTCAGCGACGTAACTCAACAAATCTCCACCTTCATCCCTCTCACCTTCTCTAAAGACGATTTCCCACACAGCGAGCATAAAAGACAGACAGTCGCGCTCATATTAAGAATCCACGTATCTTCTTCTTGACACCAGCAACAATCACCTTGAAACCGACAATTACAGTCTGTTTTAACATAGAACTTGTAGAGTATCATTTTAACTAATCTATAAATACCCCATGACAGAGCTTCAGAGAAGGATCATCATAATCAACACCTGATAAGCGAGGAATAAATTTTGTATTCTTTCTCATTTTTTATATTGGTCTTTTGACTAAATCTTTTGAGTTCTAGTGAAAGCTTTTTCTCTAGCTCCAAGGTGGACGTAAGAAAAGTTATTCCTAAGCCACCTTACATTTTTGTGTATTTCTTCTAGATATTTTTTACTCCCTCTATCCTAGTATTCTAGGTAAGAAACATTATGTGTCGCTAATTTTTTAAGTTTGAAGCATGAACACTTCAAAAAATTACACTGCATTCATGTCGGATACACGAACACACAGGGACATGCAAAGACACTGCATCAGACACGCCAAGTGGTGTGTCCTAATAAAATAATATTAAAAAAATTAAAAGACATTTTTTGGATGTGTAAGAATACTTTGAAATACCTTAAGACACTTTTGGGATACTTCTGAGATGCAATCCATTGTTGAAGCATAGAATACTTATGAGATACATATAAAATAAAATTGAATAAATTTAAAATTAATGTTAAATTTATTTATTAATATTATATTTTTTTAATAAAATTTATAAATATATCTACCTCCTCTTTATTCTTTTTATTAATATTTAAAATTTTTATTATTATTAAAATTTTATCTAATAAAACTAAAAATTTATCTATTATTATTATAAAAATTTTACCTAATATAAATCAAAATTAAACTAATCAAATCTAAATCAAATTTTTTTCTCCCTTGCTACCCTTGAGCCTTACGAAAATAAGCTAATTGTAAAAAATTTGTAATTTCACCTTTATCCTTCTCTCATCATGAACACCAAAAGCTCTAACTTCCTCTTACTGAGCTCACAGTGAAGGTTCTAATAAATAAAATTATATCCTCTTATTTTTTCACTCACTCTACAAAATGAACCCTAAATTTATATTTCAAATCTATTTAATGTCGACAATGTTTGTTCTCATAATCTCATCTTAATTCTATGAGATATCAGTGTTACTCACAAGTTATTTATAGTTAAAAATTTAAGTTTATACTATGTTTTATGTATTTTTTTAACTATGAATTGTTAATTTTATTATTATTATATTTAGCGTATCATTTTGTGCCCGTATCCTATGTTTTGAAAAATCATCATGTCGTCATGTTGTGTCGTGTTCCCTTGTCATATCCGTGCTTCATACTTCTCAGAACTTCGTCTCTCTCCGTCAACACAATATATATGAAAATTATGAACATACTCATTCATAGCTTGATTAGAAGTTCGTAGAATTAATTAATAGTATTTATAGTATTATGATACACTTCATAATAATATCTCTTCAGTAACATGACAATAACAATTTATGTATCTTTTAGAATTTTTTTTTTAATTGGTAATTCAATTTAATGGTGATTGAATTGTTCATAAACAAGTTCCATATTAGTTTGATACGAGCTTGATTAGATGGTTCAATTAGAAGCTCGATAGTTGGCTTGATAAGGAGTTGATTATATATTGTTCATGAACAAGATCAAACTGAGATCGAGCTCGTTTATTTTTAAATGAACAGAGCTTAAACACAGTAACCAACAGCTGGGCTCACATGTAAAAAAACTCGAACAATATAGTCTAAATTGAGCATGAACATAAACATTCCCAAGTCGGTTCGGCTCGGCTCATAGCCTTTGAATCTGAGAATCTTGATTTTTGGTGAAATCAAAGATTTACTGCTAATTACCTGCTAATTAAAGTATTGAGCAGTGATAAAAATTTCGGCGCTAATGCAATAGGTGATCATTTTGGAGATTTACCGAATTCGAGACGACCGCCGGGGAGTGCAAAGGTGCCGCAGCCGATGATCGAGAGGCGGCGACCGAGGAGAACGGACGATCCTTTAACCACGAACACCGCCACGGCCACTTGCGGCCGGCGATCAGAGGCGTGGATGCCACAATCCGCCATCGCGGAACTTTTGAGGGTTTAGGGCTTTGGTGCGTTATTAAATAGGGGATTGGTCGTTCGGTTCACCCGCGGGTACTGGGAATCATGTAGCAGTAGCAGCGTAAACCAATCACAGGGATGAGTTAGCAGGGAGCTTATCGTGTACCACGAAACTGGGGCATAGGATATCACATCTACATCGATATAAGGCTGCTGGCCCAAGAATAGATGACGTTTTAGAACAACAAAAAATAAATAAAATAATTAAATACATGCCACACAATTTAATTTTATTTATATTTTATTCATTTATTTTTAATTAATTATACTATACACACTCAAAATATTACAAAATCTTACATACATACATTTGAGTTAAAACTTAATCAAAATCTATTTGAAAAAAAAATATTCTATTAGTAAATCATTAAAATTATATTTTTATTCTTAATGATACATAATTTTTCTCTTTTTTAATACCATACTAAAGCATTGATTTGTCCTAAAATTAATTCACGTCGCAAATATCTCTTTCCTTTACTGTCACCTAAGCATTAAGATTTTAAGATTTTTACTCAAAATATATTTAAATATTCTTAAAATAATATGATGAACGGCTCGGATTTTTTGTAATCTAATTATAATTAAGTTATTGAAAAATTATGATTACTCATTATAATAGAAATAAGTTAAAATGTGTGTATGTAATATTTTATAATGTTTTGAGTGTGCATAGCTTAATTAACTAAGAATGAATGGGCAAGACATAAATAAAATTAAATTGTGTATCATGTAGGTAATTATAAAAAAAAAGAAAATTAGTGAATAGTTGAATCAAATCTTGTATTAAATCAAGATATTCAAAAAAAAAAAATTGACTAACAGGATGTTTTTAATCTAAACAAGCCAGCCAATAAGCCGACTCAATATTTTATCAATTTAATCTTAAGTAAACATAACATTCTAATGTAAGATATCCAACACGATTATCGTTCCGGTAATCGTCAATTTTAAATATGACTTTATAGATTTAGAGCAAGAAATTTGTGGAATTTATAATTTTACATACTTACATAGCTTCATTGACAGAGCCAATCAAGACAATTGCCAAGAGAAAATAATAATAATAAAAATAGGCGAAAGCACTGAAAAATATTGGTAATAATCGCATTTACCATTTTGCTAGGAAGTTTCAAAAAATAAAATAAATATATGATATTATTATTGAGAAATATAATTACCATGAAGTAAGTCCTATAGTTGAGGTAAACCCTACGAAAAAATGTACTGATTCATTTGAGATAATTACTACAGAATGTAATTTATTGAATGAAGCACAAAATATATTAGAATAATTATATTAATAAATATTTGCATATTATTAGATATCATATTTGAGTAATTAATGTATTAGCAAATTAAATTTGGATTGAAACTAGTTTAAATGGACCTAGAATTAAGAATTTAGGACTTAAATATAATAATTTAGAACTTATATGCAGGATCTTTGGAAATAAAAGGAGTGATTTTCAATTTCACCAAATTTGCCATAGATAAGCATGGCTGCCTTGGTGGTGGAGTTTAGGGCTGTTATCGGGCCGATTTCGAGCGAGTCAAACACAACTCGAAATCGAAAATTTCGAGCTCGGCTCGGCTTGAAATCGGTTCGAAATCAAAATGGGATATGATTCGAGCTGGCTCGGCTCGAATCATGATTCGAATCAGCTCGAAATTGAAAAAAAATTGTAGAAATGTTATGTATAAACCTTAAATCTTTTCTACTCTACCACTAAGCCACTAACTAAATTATATAAAATACCAATTTATTTATGTATATATTTATATAATATATCAATATTATTTATAATATACATATAATTTCGAGCCAAATCGAATCATGTTTCGAGCGAGCTAGGGCAAACTCGAAATTGGCTCGAAATGAACTTCGAGCCAAAAACCTCCGCTCATGATTCGATTCAAAATTTTTAAACCGATTTCGAGCCGATTCAAAAATCGAACGAGTTCCGAGCGAGTTTCGAGTTTCGGATATTTTTAACACCCCTAGTGGAGTTGCCTCGGAGGAAGGGTTGCATTGGGTGGAGTTCGGATTAGCGTAAGGGAGGAGAAAGCAGTAGGGGTGTGCAAACTATAGTTTAAATCAAAAAATTAAATCGAATCATTTAAATTTAGCAGTTTGGCTTGGTTTAGAATCTAACAGTTTAGTGATGATTTGATATTTTGAGTATTTCGGTTAATTAGTTTGGGTTCAATTTCACATATTTGGAAACCAAACCGACCTAATTAACCGATTATTAAATGACCCACATATAAATATGATTTTAGGGTTGGGTCGGTTCAATTGTATTATAGTAATTTTTACAGTATTCACTTTGAATTATTGAATTGATAGTGTATATGTATATTTATGAGTTTTCACAGTGTATTTTTATGATAATTATTTAGTCTTTTTTTTCAGGTGTAATAATTAGGATGAATTCTTATAAAGGAGACTTGAAAACTTGAAAAAATATTTATCATTTTTGATAAATAAATGAAATTTTTGTTATATAATTTTGATTATATTGTGATATTGATGTAATGGTGTGTTGCAATTGCTTCTGAATTCTTTCATTTTTTTGTTAGTTTATTTTGGTGATGCGATTGAGTTTTTAAATTAAATTACTTATTGTGCTAAATTACTTTTATATTAAAACTATTATCTAGATATTAATATAGTAATATTTAATATCATTATAAGAAGATTAAGAAAATTTTTGAAATAAAAAAATATGGTCTTAACCGAACCAAATTGAACCAAATCAAATCAAACCAAAGCAAACTGATATTTATTTAGTTGGTTTGGTTTCATTAAATTTAAAATTGAACTTAATTTTTTTTTTTGATTTGATCATTAAATCAATCAATTAAATCGAATACGCAGATCTAGAAAGCAGGTTATTTATTCATTTATATTTTTACTCCCTTTCTCCTCCATATCCCTTTTCTTTCTGTTTCCATCATTCCTTTCTCCTTTTTCTGCAGCAGCCACAGTGTGGCAGCCACCAATAATTTCAAAAGGATAAAACTACTTTCATATTTCTCACTCTTATTCCTTCTTGTGAATTGGTCGACAATATTTACAAAGAGAAAGAGAACTAGAGAGAGTGAGAAATAAGGCTTAGGCTCTGTTTGGCAATGGACTAAAAATCATGACTAAAATTACCCATAGTTAAAATCTTAAATTTATTTTAAAAAAATTTAACAAAATTATTTTATATCTCATCTCACACAAATTCCAACATTAAACAATCACTTTATTTTACGTCCAACACAATTCTCAAAAAATCAATCAACTTTATTTCACATTATATATAATTTTTAATATAACCAACTTACTTTATTTCACATCATACACATTTTTCAAAAATGGCTATAAATTTTAACCAAATCTTCTTTTTTTTCTTATTACTAGGCTCTGTTTGGTAATAAGAAACAAAAAAAGAAGATTTGGATGGAATTTATAGTGATTTTTGAAAAATGTGTATGATGTGAAATAAAGTAAGTTTGTTATATTAAAAATTGTGTATGATATGAAATAAAGTTGATTGATTTATTGAAAATTATGTTGGATGTGAAATAAAGTGATTATTTAATGTTAAAATTTGTATGAGATAAGATATAAAATAATTTTTTAAATTTTTTTAAAATAAATTTAAGATTTTAACTATGGGTAATTTTAACCATATTTTTTAGTCCATTGCCAAACAGAACCTAAGTTATTTTTGTGCGTAGATCTTAACCCAACCTTTGTAATAATATGTGATTTATGTGAAGATAATTTTAATGCAAACATAAATAAATATACTTTTCATGACCAAAAAATAGAGTCAATGTAATTTATTTGTATATATTTAATTAACGATTATAAAATTTTGTATAGAAAATTTATTTGAATTTTCAACTTCTAAAGATAAATTAATTTAAAAATAAGATGAGAGAAACTAAATTCGCATGATTTGATTGATGCATTAATCCTTAATTTATTTATAGTGTGAAATATTATTATTAATTTGATTGCTTTTTGTGATTATGATGAATTGTCATACAGAGCTGATCTTGATTGTTAAATTAAATGATATGATCGATATTTGACGAAGTCGATATGATATTATTTACATTTGTTTTAACACTGGAACATGCTATTGAATGAGTAGTATTGAGTTGTTTAATATTTGATAATTGAATTGATGTTATGACAGTGAAAATGAATGGTATAATGAAAAATATAGAAAATATAAAGTAGGAGTACTTGATGTTGTCAATTCTTATCTCGAGCTCTATTGTGATACTATGACTGTATAAAAATTTTCCTATTGCACTACTGATGGGAGTGATTCCTCGAATGGCTACAGATTGATATTGGTATTGAGACTGACCAAAAGCTTTCTTACTACACTAGTGACAGAAGTAAATTCCCTAATTACATTGTGATGAAAGGATTGGAAAATAATCTAAAGTAGCTCTAGAATCCTAAAGTAATTGGATAATTAGTAAGTAGTGAATGATGAATAATTATTAAGTATATGGAACCTATTATTAATATTTAAATATTTAATTATTTATTTATTACACAACAGCATGATCCATACTTTATTTATTATATTAAAAGCACATTGTATTGATGAGAATAGTAAAAAAATTGGGTTCGAAAGAACTCACCCGGCCTGCTCAAATATTTTTCAGGTTTACCACAAACTGCACTAATTAGGATGTGTGCTAGAGCGATCTTCTTCAAAAATAATTTAGATTAGTATTTTTCTTAGATGTCTTATATTTAAAAAGTGAGGTAGAACTCTTGTAGTATTAAATTGTTTCTTTTGAATATTAATGAATAATTTTAATTGCGAATGCATTATAAATTTATTTTACTTATTGTGTTTAAAATAATTATAAAATCACTCTCGACTTAGCTAGTTGATTTGCTGCAAATTCATATATTAACGGGTTGAGATGTGACACAATTACTGAAGAAGATAAAAGTATTAATGATGAAAATATGAGCTCTAGTGAGATTCTACATGAACATAGACTCTCACAAGAAAAACTACGCTCTTTAAATATAATTAAGCATCATAGTGTTATTATATCGCCTTCAAATATCTCACAAGATGCGCTTTTTATTAAGTTATTAAACAAGAAAATCTCAGAAAGAATAAAATCTACAGAATCAATAAATTTGATTTCTATTCCTTACATATTATGGCATGAGATATTATCTTCATCATTTAAGCTTATTGTTTTGTCTAGTTTTGCTCTTCCAAGATTATTAGTATTGAAAAAGAACAATAGTAGAAGAATATTTCATATTGGGTCAATATCTTCTCAACTCATGTTTGCATTCTAACTCAACAGAGTTGAGTTCTCTTCAAGCAGAGGTGAACAATGAAGATAAAAGATAATCACTTATTTTAAAATTTGATTATTTAATTATTAAAAGAAAATAATAATTTATTTTAAAATTAAATATTTAGTACTTATTCTTATTAAAATTTAAATATTCAAAGAAAATTATTATCCTTAAAAATATTAGTAATTATCTTTTTTTTTTTAATAATATTTATTTTTAGTTAATTGAGAGTAGAATTCTATAAATAGACCTCACATCATTATAATAAAAACTTTTTAAATGATTTTGAATAAAATTATCTCTAATTTTCTCTCATTTCTTCTTTTATTCTTCTCTTTTTTTTAATTATTTTTACATTTCTTCTAATTATTCCTCTATTTTTTCATATACATTCTGCATCAGATATCCTATGAATTCTTCTTTGCTAGCTATTTCACTTAACACAGAACTTTTTGATCCTAATATACTTTTTATCACATCTGAGTATGTTGATTGGGATTAAAAATAATATTATTTTGAACTTAAAATAAATAAATTTAAATCTAAATGTAAAAATTGTGAACCTATTAATAAGAAAATAAAAACTGAAAGATCAGTGGAATTGTTGCCTCTTCCTCTTCCTTATCCTTCATGAATCCTGAGCGTTCTCTCTCTTCCCAATTTTTCTTCACGCATGCACTCTCCCTCTCTCTCTCTCTCTCGCTCCTCTGTTCTTCCCGCCAGGGTTGCCGCTGATCTGGAAAACAGAAGAAAAGAAAGAAGAAGAAGAAAGAAAAGAAGGGAAGAAGGCTGCTCTCTCTTTCGCTCCGCCATGTGTGGGTGTGTGAAGAAAAAGAAAGAGAAATTAATATTTGTCAAACGGCTAATAAGATAATTAATTCTTTCCCTTTTAACAAAATCTACCATCCCTTTTAATAAGATAGGTAATTCAATGATCTCCCGAGCATGAGATTTCAACACTCCAACACCTTTTAACAAAATCTACCATCAACATATGACCTTAAAACAATGATTTGCAATAGAAAATTTTAAAAACACCTAGATTGAAATGCGAGTCAAAAATTATAGGGACTTAATTGAATGATTTGATAGAAATGGCAACCTGATTGAAACATTCATCTAAACATAGATCCATTTGAAAGTGCATTGAACTATATGAGCCTCAAAGCAATTTACCGAAGATGCTTATAATTTACTGTCACCTTTTGACAAATGAAAAATGAACTGGAATCCAATTCTTCATGCAATAATTGAATGGTTCCAATTCTCTGAATATGATGCCATCCAAAATGTTCCAGCTGTCTGAATTCTGAATCTGATTCCCTTCATCACTGATGATAAAGTTACTAGTATAAATACTCCAATAGAGTCTCCAGTTATCTGCAATCCTGTCAGTTTGGGTATTTTTTTTAGAGAAATAAGACAAACTTCTTAGCTTACAATTTATGGCATCAATGAAGGCAGAGAGGCCTCTAACCTCCCAGGTTCCAATGAGGCTGACCAACAAGGAAGAAAACAAGGCTTCTGGACCCAAGACAAATAAGACCATCTCCCCAAAGCCTGCTCCAAAGAAGGCTGAGCAAAAGCCTAGGGCAACAACAAAGAAGGTTCAGGTAATTTTTCACCAAGATCGGGAAGCATTAAACATGATTCTGCTTGCTAAACAAAATAGCTGATTGAAATCATGTTATAGACATCTTTATCTTTTTTCTTTTTTTTTTTTTGATAGAATAGGCATCTTTATCAGCCCTAACAAATTACATATTTTAGTAAGTTGAACAAAGGAAATGTCTTACTAAATTTGTTTTTTAGAAGTAGTTATCAGGCCTGACAACTATACCCAAACTACGAAATGGCCAGACCGGAATCAGCCTGTTTGTTTTCCGGGTAAATTAAGAGTAACCACAAACTTCACAATGGGCAGACTGGGATCAGCCTCCTTTAGTTTTTGGGAAATCGAGTGTGACCATCAAGGATATTGGAATCATCATCTATTTAACGACTTATCTACAAATGTGTTGTCATGACCAAAACAATTTTCAAACATTCTGTGAAACAAGTGACCCAATGCTTCCATTAGCGGACAAGAAATTTAAAAAATTTGAAAATATATTTGTTCGTCTTGATGGAGCCATACTATCCAAACAAGACCACTTAATGAGTTAAGACAAAGGAAGCATAGACACATCTGTACATCTCAACGTGTCGTGTCGTGTACTTATGTTCCCGTGTCGTGTATGTGCTTCCTTGGTACTTCTATAATATTGATCAAAAACTATGGTAAAAATTATGCCATTATATAGATATTTATTGTATTACCTGGCGTGTCTTGTAACTTGAGAAGTTGTTGTATCGGCGTATTGTGACATTTCGTATCTCTTTGTCCTCATGCCGTGTCTTGCTTCCTAGGTTGAGATCATAATGAATACTCCACTGATTAAGCCCAAGATGCATCATAGGACAAGTAGAACTGGGAACAGCACACACAACTACAATGCTAATGGTATGAATGAAAAACAAGAACATATTAGAATCCCATTCCTCTAAATTACTACTCAAACTCAACACTTAACTGTAGCCAAGAATCATGCATACTTCAACGCATTGCTTAAAGTAGGTTCTTTCAATCTTACCTCAAACTTGTGGTCATAAATAACTATAACACATGAAACATTAGTATCAAAACCAGTAAATTAGAAAGTAAATGCACACATAAAGTATAAGAGTTGTTTAAGACAAAAGTATCTTCAAAAATATTCATATCAATATATAAAAGTGCTAACTACTACCCAAATCTTTGTAAGCTTTTCAAGTCACAATTTAAGTGACGTGTATGAACCAAACCTATTTAGGACATAATAGTAACCATCAAAAATCAAAATCAGTTTTAGTTAGATTGGCAAGATCAGACATATATATTCATTATGATGAATGTAAAGCTTCTGATGATATCATGCAGGCCAAGGTTAGCAAAGCGCCAGCAAAAAATTAGGAAATGCAGCACAAGGAGCAGGAGATATGACACATAAGAACTATGCGAATCAACATGTTTCTTTTTCCCCCCTTATTCCAGACCTTTGTATCACTTGCTACCGAAGTGTAGTTTGTATCCTAAATGTCATTGCAGTTGAATGTAATGCCACCATGTTAACATGATAACTGGAATATGTTTACAACTAGTAACTTCAAGCATTAATGTACCTGTAGTCTGGTGCTGAAGAGGACTGGTAATAAAAAGCAAAATTTTTAATGCATTAAAAAGTCATGTCAGTCATCATAACAAGCCAAGACGAGGAAATTTATCTATTTGCTGGCATACACAAGGCAGTTAGCTTATCGAATTAATACTACATGGACATAAACATACACGAATTCTACAATTTATACACTCTCATTATGTTACTCTGACAGAGTTACTTGTATCCCCAGTAAATAAAAGAGAATTGGCAAAAAATATACATATGACAAATACAACAACAACAACCAAATGTTTATCCCACTAGGACATATGACAAATATTCCACTAAAATATTTACCTACAAAACATCATTTGAATGGGGTGAAAAACAGATCATTTAAATATTTTTCTTCATTAATTCAAATAACAACCACAATAGTTTACATATCATATGTGTATACAAGGTAAACTCTATGATTTGGATGGTTAATACATAAATAGTCAAGTCCTGTAATATGTTAAATTCTCTAAAGTTCTGCAAATTTCCTCTTTCTACTCCATGCACACCATTTGTTAAATTGAGCTAAACTATGCCACCTCTCAGTTAAATATTAACTATGTGGCCAGTCAATTTCTTGTTAAGGAACAGTAGTATTTGCTTCAACTGTTTCTTGATCTATAAGTTTCTTCGGATGGAGAGGGGAGGCATCAGAGGAATGAAGCCCATATCTTCATGGACGAATAATCTGCAAATGCAAGTTAAAGATGATGTCAAAGAGAAACGTGTTACAATCTCAATATTGTTTCTTCAGGAACTGCTCTCACGACTATTACTAGTTACAACATAATACGAAAATCAGGATAAAATTGCTCGAAGGATGTTTTCTTCAGGAATTAAGTTACTTGTACACTTAATATTACTAGATCAGTCAGAAAGGTAAACAATGACTATTGCAAATAGTAAATCTAAATTCCCTAAAAACTTAGCGTGCCTTAATGGTCTAGGGATTCAACAAACAGAATTAATGCCCCATCTTTTGCACAAAAATGGGAAGTTCTAAATCCACTCTCTGAATTGAACCCCACAGTAAGATTGGAAGACGTTTTGGCAAACATGCGGAACTTTTGGTTAAGTTATTGGCAGAGTACGATTCCAAAATGAAACATGTGATCTGTTTATGTTATAAAAAACAAAAAGTAAAGTGGAAGTCATTGACTATGGAACTAAGACAACGTTGATGTAATCATTCAGTCAGAAGATCCTAATAAACGTAAATAGGAAATAAGGTACCATTCTTACATGCTTATCCCTAAAGCATGTAAAAGAACAGCAGATAATTCTTATTCAATCCCTATGCTTTCTAATTCTGTCTAACAATCATGACTATTGCATGATTCTTCTGATGAACTGAGCATAGATTCTGAATTCAACCAATACAACGCACAACAATTATGAACTATGCTTTCTTGTTGCACCTGTATGCAAGAAAATAAACATAATTTAGATGAACTTCGTAAATCTTTATGCATCTATATTTCAATGTGTACTTCAAATTTGTTTTTTATCTGCTTCATTTTTTCCAAAATATGTGACCTTTCTTTGTTGGCTGAGTATCTTATTATTAAGATAAATTAATTATTTGATCTAAAAAAATATTCAGATTATAAAAAGTTTATAAAATTACTATTCTCCAATAACATTTAGAAAATCATATGGCATCTAAATATATTAATGGCAAGAAAATAAGAAGAAATAGAATTAAAAGACTGAATAATCTGATTTTATGATAAAAAAATAGACTAAATTTTTAAAAATAAATTATTTTGAGATCCTTAAAAGTTAAATATATAATAATTAACACTTGAATTCATAATATAATAATATTAATGAATCAAACAAATAAAAATTATTAAATAATATTTACATTTAAATAATACCAATAATAGATTACAACGAATCAAATGCCCACTAAATAAAAAGATTGTTATTTTCTCCAACTTGCCTGTGTTTCTCCAACGGGCACCAACCAAAGAGTAGGCTAAAAATAAAATCTATTTGATTACAAAATTCTGCTAAAAAGAAAAGGTTGAATAGCAGAAACAAACAATGAAACAAAATCCAACTTAAAACTGCACTTTACAAAGGAAGCAATGAGTAAAAGATCTCAGTGAAGGCGTTCTCTTGATTTCTGAAGGACTTGTTTGAGAATCGAAGCTATTCTCTCTGCCATGTGGTGCTCCATAAACCTCTCTTTAACCCTCCGATAACCCGCCTGGCCCATGCTCAGCCTTCTCTCCACGTGGGTGGCAAGCTTTACAATGTTCTCTGCAAGGGGAGCCACGCCCTCTTTCCCCACAGGATGCAGTAGACCGGTCGAACCGTCGACAACGATCTCTGTAGTGCCACCAGCAGCCGTGCCCTGCAGCATTTCATCGAGAGAAATACTTTATAGCCCCCATAAATGACCTTGAATTGTAAATTCAATTAAGATTTTGATGTGACAATCGTACCACATAAACAAAAAAGAAGGGGCATTGGGCTCTATGCTATCTAGATGATTATATTATATATCTATATTACCTTTAAATATTAGTTATTTAATACAATATCATTATATTAAAGAATGGCAATACAATTTTATTACAAAAATGATAATAAAATATAATCTCACGTCTCTCTACTACAATTATAGTAACAAATATTATTCAACTTTTTTTTTTACACATGAACATCATAATTTTCCTTATCGCACTCAGAAATTATGATGATAGTGTGTCTTGGACCTGAGACCCTTTCCGTGCCTAAACAAACTCCTTCTTTACTGGGCTAGAAGAATACCACAATATCACTCAAATTTGAATGACAACTAACTGTCATTTTAGAGAAGTAATCAATAAATATATCAAATCAAACAATCAATTTCTCTAGGACATCACAATAACATTGAATCAAATGCCCCCTAAATAATGACCTTTTTCTTTTGAAAAGAAAGAAGACAAAATTAAATACAATAAATATAAGGCAATACAACACAACATCCTCTCTTCTTTATGCCCACAATTACTACTCCCTTTTCTCACACAATTACCTGCTAACGAATGAGAAATAACTCAGGTTATATGTGCTGCTTGTAAACGAAAGGGAGCAGTACAATTCTGCTACAAGGGAACCCGCCCTTTCCTACACAGCTCAACTCTCTCCTGCCTTCGACTGTCAATCGAGTTGAGCTCAAGTGAAGAAGTATCAACTCAAACTTCAAATTCTCGGACCAACTTGAGTGCCAAGATGTTGTGAGCTCAAGCTCTAACAAACTATCACGAAGTTTGGAGTCCCAAAAACTGAAAGTCAAAAACATTAATTTCAATGAGGTTTCTTGAAAGTATTTTGAAGAAAGCTATTTCGAAGGTCCAAAGGTCACAATATTCCAAGAGCACCAATGACTATCATACAGGGGGAATTTTGTACATGTGCATGTAAAGTATTTACTGGCATGGAGCCCTAACTCATCCTATATATATATATAGGGTTATAATCCGCCTTTGCCTCATTATTGTGATTCCTTCTATAATATTCTTTGAAATTAATGAAACTTTTTTCAAAAATTCTATGATTTTTTCGATAAAGTTCTTCACGTAAATTTTTGTACTCATTTTCATCATATTCGGTTATTTGCTCTAGCTATGCGATATGTTTGCTCGTCCATTTTTGTCATCCAAATGCTTATGTCCGCAACATGGCTTGGCTCAAAGTAGCTCAAATTGAAATAGTTTGAGCTTGATTTTCAAATGATTTGAGTATATTTGTATATAATTTACAGATAATTATACATACTAGATCCATCAGCAAATATATAATAAAGATTTATAATTTTATTTAAGGACATTTACGCACATACCACAAACCATGACAAATTACACTACACACATTCCTCACAAAATTTATATTATACGGTGGTTATCTTTTGTGAAAAAGAAATGTGGTATAATATAGAAAAATTTATGTGACGTATAAAAATGCCTTTTATTCATTTATTTTGAATTGTTCGAGTTTATATCAAGTGACCATATCTTAGCTCAAACTCATCTCAAAATGAACGTCGAGTTGTGGTCCAAAACTTGACTCAATTAATTGGACCAATCTCAAGCTTCGAGTTATTTTAACAGCCCTAGTCCTTCCCTCTGTGAGGGGCATAAACAAAACCAAATATCTTCAAGACAATGTACGTTAATGCAGATAGCTAACATTAGCAAGAAGAAAATGGCTATCATTTGTTTGAAAGATACCCAAGTTAAACGGTCACAGAGGCACGCTTGACAGCTCATCCTCTAAAGTTTGAATGAAAAACCATCACAACACAGAGGATAGCAAAAATATGGCGAATACTTACCAATACAGGCAACTGGAATGCCATAGCTTCTATGGTAATCCTTCCAAAGCATTCTCCTCGAGCCTAGACACAGAGAAAGGGAGATCAAAATCAACAACAAAGTCTAATTTCTTGCCTTAGAGATACTCAGATATAACAACAATCTGAACATTAGTTTTGATATTCATAATCAATAAAGATAAATGTGCTGTTTCAAGGAAAGTATAAACGGAAAAGAAGTTTTAGCCTCAAAAAAGAGGAGAGCAGAAAACACCACCTCTAGATTACATGTATTCCCACCCAATTAATTGGGGACCTTGAGAATATTGGCTTCTAAAGCATTAATATAATAGACGATTACAATGCTATTACAAACCTAGCTTCTAATATCTACCAAATAAAACCCAAGCAAATTTCCCAATTCACTATCATTCAGAATACTACATAGTAATTCGAGTAACAGTCTGAACAAAGACCTGCCATTATAAGAAAGTACATATGCAGAAAATAAATAATTGCCTTTAAATTCCCAAAGGCAACAGGACCTCACTTTTACCTTCTGCATGTTATATTCTCCAATTCATCACAAGAAAAAGTTGGTTGCAACATGATAAAAATAAGGTAAATACAATCCAGTAATTAAGTACTCCCCTTGGACCAGTGAATGGCACTTCAAGATAGTTAATAACATCTATTTATCATAACTGAATTCAAAAAAATGTGCACAGTTTAAAACATTACTAACTCACAAGCTGTCGCTTAGACTAAACATACGTGATTATCAGAGAAAGGCATAGAAGTTTTGGAAATGGAAAAAACTATTTACTGTATTAAAGGGAAGCTTAGAATAGAAAGCTATTATAAGAAGAAAAGAGAAACGTAATACCTGAGAGTTTTGGACAAGAACATCAATAGCAGCCAAATATGGAGACACTGTTAGCGTCTTATTCACAAAGTGAACTTTGTCCTGAATGCCTCGCTTCACCACAAAATTACGCAGCTTTGTTTCAAACTTCGTTTGGGCACTCATATCACTGCCAACAATTAAAGCATGCATTGCAGGCACTTGAAGCTTTTTCTCTAGGATTATCTTAAGGCTTTCATAAAATGATTGAAGAAATAAATCTTGTCCCTTTCCACGTGAGACACCTTCAATTTTACATAGTAAACATCAGACAAGTTTTAGGCTACAACACTACAAAATTGTTCATGCTCTATGACAAAAATTAGGCATGCAAATTTTCCTTATTCTATTTTCGCAGAAAGCTGACCATCTCTTTGATAGAAATGCCTTCAAAATAATTTATGACCTACATGAAGGTAATCAATTAGAAACGCACCTTCCTAGAATATTAGTATGTGAAAAAGTGATAGGAAGATCATGGGTAATAGTTCTAATCAGAAAGCATCCAACTATCAGGACCTACTACTAATGCAGGAAGAGCCATTAAACGAAAAGCAATGATAGATTATCTTATCAACCAAAAGGCCTACTGTTAATAATGGCAAAGATGATATCTTCATTTCGAACTCCAAGTGATTCACGAATATGTTCCCTAAGAACCCTCCGAGCAACAGAATCTTCAGCAATCTCCATCAGTTCTTTGCTATTTCCAAGATGAACAACAAAAGTTTTTGGCATCTGGATACTGCAAAGAGAAATAAAAAGAGATTAAATGACATCGCTACGAACAAAGCCAAAAAAAGTTTTAGTAATAGAAAGTATACCAGATATAAAACATGAAACCAACAAAAAAAAGAAAATCCACATTGAATGCAGAGATTTTCCATCTTGCAATGCTATGAGGATGTTTAAATTCAAAAGTGACATTACCTTGTGCAAAAGAAGGCCAACTACTTATGAAGCTTGCTGAGTAAATTTGCTTTATTTCTACCTCAGACAATTTTCAGTTTGGTAATGAAGCCACCAACCTTATAGTTATATAATGTGATTCATCTTTTTAAATAATAGAAATGTGGAGCAACCCGTTTTAGCAACTGCTTGAACATAATAGGGAACTAGTGAGCCAACTAGTCAACTGCATGTCCAATTCACAGTAAATTTTAGCTGTAAACCATGATGGTCTCATACTCTCCTCAATCAATATACCTTTAAAAAAAAATTTGAAAAATTCAATATAGCTTTAACTACAAAAGATTAACCTTGTCCTATCAACAAGTTGTTTTGCATCCCCATGCAAGATTAAAAATACTTAATTGTAGTAAAATAGAAAGAATTGGAAAAATCGATCTAGTGCATCAGGAAAAATGAGCCAAGTACTGGCAATTAATTGTGCCCGACCTCCTTGTTTTAAGTGACTACTTCATGTTGCTCTCTAAATATGAGTTACTAGTGCTCATCCTCTATGCAATGCATCAGCTAATAATCTTGCCAATTTGCAGATAACTAAACAAGCTTATATGACTATTTATTTATTTTATATCATATAGTCGGAGAATCAGCCCTTTCAAAAGAATAGGTACATAAGATGTAACATAGAAGAAAACAAAGTTACAAGTTATAGTCTCCTACACACCACAAATGTGCGTACCAAACTTCAGAGAAAAAGTGAGGTTTTAAGGCTTTAGGGAGAACTTTGAATTCTTACCATTTACTTTGTTAGATAAAGCTACGGCTGAGGTTTCCACTCTTTGTTTGGTTGAGACTTGAGAATCCCCATAGGCAAGTAATTCCCCTCATCTTTTCTACTCGATTTCTAGTTATTTTCTTTTCTCTCTATTATGGGATACATCATGAAGGTGGCAACAAACCTTGGGAAAAGATTCAAATTGAAGGCATTAGTGCCAACAAAAAGACGAGTAAGAATTTATTTTCCTCGCGGTATAAGCCCTAGAGAACGGAGGTTTCGAGATCAGATCATAGACCTTCATAAGACCTCAGCAACTACCCCACCGAGTTTCCACTTGGAAGTGCCCAAGCACTTGGGAAATCTACAAACAAACTGAGAACCACATTAGCCCTCCTTCATTGTTATTTTATTACTATTACTATAACTGTAATACTCTCCCAAACCCTCTCTCTCTCATGATTTCCTCTCTCATGATTTCCCCACTTTTTGAGTGGTGTTTCCTACATAAAAATATGGTGTATTCTCCTTTTTTGCTCTTTCCCTTTATTTAACACCCTCACCTGGCCAAACAATATGAAGCTTAACTGATCAAGTCAACAATGGGTAGGAATCATTTCTACCCAAGGGATAAGTGTTGTGTAAACAAGCTTAACTTGATCAAGTCAACTTGTCACCTTCATCGATCAAACACCTTCCACTAAAGCTGAGTCATGAGCACCCGCCACCCTCTTTCCATATAAGCTACGATCCCTGCTAATAAATAACAAACCTATGCCCTAACAACTATAGTTCATACTAAGCAAAGGTAACAATAAACCAAAAACATGAATAACATGAGATCAGAATGATCCTCTGATGAGCAATAAATTGGCCTGAAAAATAAAAACTAATATATGAAGTATCATGAGATATTAGAGGTATCATTTTACCAAACAATATTTAGCGAGTACACCTCAACCATAAGTTCTAAAATCAATGAAGTATGAAAAATAGTGAATACTACCAAGTCTCAAGTACTAGACCTCAAACTATTATTTCAATATCCAAAGAAAATAAAATCAATTTCCTCATACAAAAATCAACATCCATAAAGAAAAAACAATTCATACAAACTTTCCAAAGCTCCTTCATATAATTCTGTGTTAAAATTGCCAGTAGTTAATTTTAGCACCTAATGTGCAGATAAGTCTTTTGATTTCTATGTAGGTGGGCTAGCACATGGGCTTTGATCGCAAATAAAATATTACCAAACTTTCAATAAAACAAAAGTAAAAATAAAATAAAAAATGAGAAATAATTAATCATAATCATTGCAATTAGTTCGGGTGTAAACAAGTTTGCACAACACTTATGTTACTATATGTTGTGCTTTTATCACATTGCATAACTACATCACAAAGAAAATAGCAAGTAAAACAATTCAAGAACATGAAGAGGTTAATATGAACCAGTATTCTTTAAATACATGCTCCTGTGGAAGTAAAATCTACCATATATCATTTAGTAGATCAATTTTCTCTTTGTTATAAAAACCCAATCTTTAACATGAAGAGCTTGTCCACGAACATTCTTAATTTTCTCCACTAAATATGTAACTTCAATAATTTTCTTTTTTTTTGATAATGTAACATCAATAATTAGTTCTCCGTTACGGGCTATTCTGCATGGACAAAGTATTCCCAGTCAACAAGAAGTTACGATAAAAGCATAGAGGCTTGTCAATTTGTAGTATACAGTAACATAGCAGGAAGGGAGAATTAGTCTATTATTTACATACCCTAAACGTTCATGTGTCCTATTCTTCCAATATTCAGCTGTTGTATTGGAGTCAATCATGGCACCAGCAACAAATGGAAGATGTTTGACATAATCCAATTTGAAATAATGACCTCGCATCTCATGAATCCACCATAATGACTTTGAAAGAACTTTAGAATGATGATCTTTAAGCACAAATTCAAGCCATTTTCCAGTAACAGCTGTGTTCAAAATAACCATGTCAACTTTGAGCGCAACATCAACTGCCTCTTGGCCTCTGGCATAAAGGACCTGTCATGTGTAGAATCAAATAAGGAAAACAAAGAGATAATGGCATGAGGCCAACAAATCAAGGAGCACTCACAGAGTTAAAACAAGGATGAACTAGAAGATCACTATAGGTTTATGCATTATTAACAACAACCAAGCCTTTTATCTCACTAGGCGGGATCAACTACATAAATCTTTTGTTTCCACTATAGGAGTATGCATTATTATCAGAGAAATAAATAGAAAAAAAAAATTCACTCTGAAAGAACTTCACTGGAGCCTGCAGTATAAATTGAGAGCCAGAGAGAAGCTTCCAAAGCCTTTAGCACCAAAAGATTTTCATTTATTACCTACTGCTCTTATAGTGCAAATTAAAAGATGAGATTATTTTGCTAGATTTATTTTCCAGTTAAAGATCGTTTTAATGATGGCTTAATGCTAAAGAAAACAGTTAAAGCAAAGAAGACATGCAGTTTTCTAAGCCATTTTCCAATAAATCATACTACCTGCACACCTCTATTTAACATCCTATGCTCCAAACTATAGATTACTTCATTTTCCCCAGCGGGTTTTTGATACGTGATCCATACAACCTGAGCACCAACATTTCTCAAAAGAAATGCCAGCTCCAACAATAGTAGAGGTCCACCTGCAAAAGATGCTTATGAATGAGAGTTTAGTTTTATAATCACAACCACTTAAAGGGGGAAGAAGACAATTAGGTTGAAACAGTGGTTTATTTGGGTGTGACTTTGCAATTTGATTAGTTTTGTGATATGAACAAAAGTGAAGCAACAAAAACTCCACGAGATCAGCCTCAAAAGAGGCCTCTTTGAAGCATGCCATAGCCTCGATCACCGATTACCTGATAGAGAGAGCTCGTGGGAGACGAGAAGCACTAGCTTGGACCTCATAAATCTAAGCGGATTCTGCTCGTTGCTAGCACAAGAAGATGGGTCACCGGCCCTAACCAGCGCCACCGACGTCGGCATGGAATCCGAACCGCCAAACCGGCTGCAATCACAGGAGTCGAGGGAGCCCCTGAGGAAAAGGAACCCGGCGGCCGAGACTGAGAGGACGGCGAGCAGCAGGACCAGAAGCGGCTTCCTCTTCTGGATCGAGATCCATCCGGTCGCCGGCTTGCCCATGGAAAATGGACACTCAAATCTCCTCTACGGTAACCCACATTCTAGGTGTAGGGTTTGGAGGAAGCCGATATCTAGCGGCAAACCAGTGTCATCGTACTATCAAAAAAATACCTACATAATTTCAAAAAAAAATGCATGAAAAACATTTTGAGAAAATATTTTTAATTAAAGTAAATTGTAATAGATAATTTTTGATGTTATATTTTTATTTTTGGTCCAAGCCTCAATTTTCCTATTTAACGCGAGGATCAAAATAAGAATAAAATAGTATTAATTTAAATAATAATAATAATAATAATAATAAAAAATAAATTTTTTAAATTATTCTACACAAATTCAAATATAAAAAATACTATTTTACTTTATATACTCAATAATTTTTAATAAAAATATAAATTTTATTTTACATCTTAGATCAAAATACTCGATTTGAATATTTTAGTCTAAAATATGAAATAAAATTGATATTTTTATTTTAAATTATTGAGTATATAAAGTAAAATAGTATTTTTTATATTTGAATTTGTGTAGAATAATTTAAAAAATTTATTTATTATTATTATTATTATTTTTTAAATTATTACTATTTTGATCCTGTTTTGGTCCTCACGCCAAACAGAATTAAGGTTGTATCCGATATTATTTGGTGTGTGAAATTAATAACCAAAATCTTGTAACTAATTAATTGGTTCTTCATTAATTTTAAATAAATTTGGGCACCGAATAAACTTAGAGTTGTAGTTATTACAAGAGTGCAATTTTAAGCGAAAATTGAGACACATTTGTATTTTACTCGATTAGAAATTAACTCAATTTTTTTTTTTAGCTCAAAATTCACTCTCACAAAAATCAATTCAACTTGTAATCGACTATAGATATTTGTGAACATACAATTTACAATTTTATAAATTATAATTGAATTTTTTTTTAAAAAAATATGTTACAATATTTACATAAAATAAATAACATTGAGAAAAATTACATGGAAGTTAAAAGTAAAATTATATAATTATACTTTAATATATTTAAAATGTATATTAAAGATTTTATTAACAAATGACATAATTAGTCTCAATTTAAGTTAAAAATTAATTAAAAATCAAATATTTTAGTAAATGTAAGTTAAATACGACTCAAAATTAAATATTCTAATTTTCAACGCATAACCATTTTTTAGTACATCAGCAATACTAGGTTTTCTTCCATAAAACAATATAGGATTTTTTTAAAATATTTTTGAGAATTTCGTGTATTTTACTTAATTAATAAATTTAAATAATTTAAATAATTAGTGTTTTTAAGCCAAAATATCAATTCAATCAATCTATGGCCCTGTTTGGCGAACGTTTATTCTAATAGCGATATTTTTACAATTATTTATTGTGTTAACGTTGAATTAAAATAAAATACAAGCATTTGGAGAACATTTTACTATATTATAAATTATTTTAACTAAATACTAGCAATTTGACTTTGATCTTACATATATCGTGGCATTATAAGTTATTTTAATTAAATACTAGCAATTATACGAGCATTCAATTATTTTCATTGAAATTTGAAGAAAATACAAGCAATATGACTGTGACCTTATCTATATCAAAGTATTTTAACATAATACTCAGATTAAACAACTAATATTTGTTATATCTTTGTGTTTTAGCTTAAAAAAGTTATTTGGCGATCTATTAAGGACATATAACTGAGTTTTAATAAAATACCGATAATTACACATCTTTGTGACAGTATATCTATCTAGTTTAAGTTATTAGGCGTTTTTAGAGAATAATGTATGACATATCAAGGTATTTGAATTGAATAGTGATATTTTTACAACTATTCACTACGTTAACGTTCAATTAAAGTCGAATACAAGCATTTAGAGAATGATTTATTGAATAATAAGTTATTTTATCTGAATACTAGCAATTATATGAGTATTTTATTATTTCTGATAATATATCGATCTATTTTATGTTATGAGGCACCTATAGAGATTGATTTATAATATATCAATGTATTTGAGTTGAATAGTGACGTTTTGACAAGTATTCATTGCTTTAACGTTAAATTAAAGTCGAATACAAGCATTTAGAGAACGACGCATTGCATAATAAGTTATTTTAACTGAATACTAGCAATTATACGAGTATTCAATCATTCCTAATACGATTTGAAGAGAATACAAGCACTTTAACTTTGATCTTGTCTATATCAAAATATTTTAATGTGATACTCTTATAAAACAACTAATATTTATTATATTAAACAACTAATATTTACTATATAAATGTATTTTAATTTAAAGCAGATATTACACGATCTATTAAGGATATATGACTGAGTTTCAATAAAATATCAGAAATTACACATTTTTTTGATAGTATATCAAGCTATTTTAAGCCATTAGGCACTTTTAGAGACTGATTTATGATATATCAATGTATTTAAATAGAATAATGACTTTTCACAACTACTCATTGCATTAAGATTGAATTTAAGCCAAATAAGGGCATTTAGAGTATGATTCAATGCATAATAAGTTATTTTAATTGAATACTGACAATTACACGAGTATTCTATCATTTTTAAGGGTGTTTGAAGAGAATATGTCTTTGATCTTGTCTATATCTAAGTATTTTCGGATGGCGCATGTTCGGACCCCCAATTAGCGGGCGCCACGTGTGCCATACAGGTGAGTCCGGGCACACGTGACGCCCGCTGATTGGGGGTCCGAATGTGCGCCGTCCGAACCCAATTTTTTTTTGAAGATGCGAGGTTACCATGATGAAGATGTCAAACTTGATGAGGGCATACGATGTCCAGCACAAGCCATTGACGAAGCTCATTAAGGAAAGCCAGAAAGGCATGTATTTCACACTTTTCGTCTGGATAACTAATTTCTGCCATGAAAAATTAAAAACTGATAAATGAATTACAAAATTAAGAGGGATCTTTAGTTCAATGTTATCTATAGAAAAAAAAAAATGTATGATTTAATGATAGAATATTTTTATCAAAAATAAAAAGTTATAAAATTATTATTCATGATATTTAAATAATATGACATAATATCAACATAATAAGACACAACTAAAGAATCATAACTTTTGACTCATTTATTAAATTGTTTAACTAGTTAGGATAAGCATATGTCAACTTAGAAATAACTATTTAAAGTGAAATTTTGCATATACACACAAAATCAAATGAATATCTTTATATATATATATAAACTTAGAATTAATGCATTAACAAAATAATCAAGTACAACAATTACAACTCTTGGTAAAAATTGAGCAAAACTTATGAAGGAGGGACACCCATTTTCCACTGAACACCATCAAAAGAAGCTAATAAGGCAATTTAATTAGTCGTCTTGTTGACATTTTTGTATACACGAGTCACTCAATAACCGCTAAGAAAATAAATGCCATTAATTTGAAAGAGGATGCTATTGAAATCACTTCTAATAACAAATAGAATGTCATTAACTGCCCTTCAACCACAAGCCATCTACATTTGCCTTCCATTATTGTGACAACCCTGTAGCTGCCCAAGCTCCTTTAGTTTTCGCCATATTAACTGCATAACTGAAAAGGTTTACACCAATCGCGGCAATGAGCTTGCCTTTGTGGTCCCTCATTACAGTTATTACTCCTCAACTCCATTATCTTTAGACCAAGTTATCAAAACTAATATTGATTCAGTTTGGGTGGAAGGGGATCTCAATGAGAGGAAGAAAGGTTACAAGGCTCATGTGATCCTAGCTACCAAAACTAAACTGTGAATCAACTGAGGTGCACTCCAATATTTTCAAAGATTCAGACATTATTGACTTCTATAGTAGCTCCACTCCTTCTAATATAATGTAAACACCTTCATAAAAAATTGTTAGTGATAACCTCCAAGTTTTCGGCATGGGTCATTTCAATTTTAACACCCAAAGTAGTGTGTTTTGCAGTTATACTCTCGATAGTTCCAGTGAATGGACATGTGCATTTCACAACCACTTCCACTGAAGCAACTACTAACACTTTTGTCCTTTTAGATGGCAGAAAAGAAGTTATTGCATCCAACAATTATTTCCAACAAAGCTCCTGTAGCTGGTTAGCATATTATCTCCAGTAGCTTCAGCAATGAATACTAAGTCTTTTTCTGCAGTTCCAGTTATTTCAATAGCAATCTCTCTTGAATTTCCCACCATTTCAACCTTTTTTGAACAACCAGATTCCCAGCGTATCTCGATTCCAGACCATTTCTCGTTGCAGCCCCTTCATCAAATGTTGTTACAGCACTAGTGGTTTCACCTTTATATCTACAAAACTTGCCTTACAGTAAAGAAATCATCCTGAAACACCATTTTTATTATTTAGATTAGCACTCTCTACTCTGGTCTCCCAATTGTTACCCTGTAATGCAGCGATGACAGCAACAGTAAATCTGCAATTGATTACAATATGCTCTAGGTCCTCAGCAGAATTACAGTCTCATGCTACACCTCTTTTTTTAAACCATATACTGCCATGACATTCACCAGAGAAATATAATAAACCAGGGTTGAGTTCTCAATCTTCACACCAAATATCCAAATGCCTAGTTTATCTTCAAACAAACCTATGTATAGTACATTAGTGGGAGCCTTAGTTGAATCAGATTACTCTAAACAAGGGTATTCAGTTGCAGCCTTTCTATTTGAGGAAGCCTCATTACTTCTGTTTCCCCTCCTTGTATTCTAATAGAGAATATGTCCATTCTACCACCGCATTTTGCTACAAAGCATTTGACCCGAAAGGTATTCACATTTCCTGCAACTTGAGCTGCAAATTTGCAACTAAGATGAATCTCCACTCTTATGGACAATGTATTTTGAACCCACTAGCAGCCCCAGGCTTAGTAACTATTTCCAATGGGAGGTAGTGCAAAGAGTTCTTGTGTAAGGCCCCACCCCAAAGAAACCACCTGATCAGCTTCCTAATTTCCTCCATAACATGAATTAAAACAATGGTATGTGATAAGAAGTAAACTGAAATGGACGTGAGCACACTGTTAATGAGTGTTATCCAACCAACTAATGAGAGACTTCTGGCACCCTAAGTTGAGATTGGTCTCTTCATTGAGTCAGATTGGTCTCCTCATTGAGTCTATAACATATTGAAAGTCTACTTTAATGGGTAGCCTACTGATGAGAGGAATGCCTAGATATCTGCTTCTTTTCGAAGCCCCACTTGCTAGCTAACACTTGATTCTCCGAGAAGTTCTTTTACTAAAGAAAATTAAAGACCTGTCACTATTAACCTTTTGGCTTGAAAGTGAGCAATAAGTCTCAAAAATATCACTTAAAACTCAGACTACTGGGAAGGTGGGTGGGGCAAATAGAAGGATATTATTTGCAAAGGGGAGGTATAGGGCCCTGACAGGACACACGAATCCCCATAAGAGAATCCTTTTCCATCTACTGTTGAATACAGAGGAAATAAGTTGAAGCACAAGATGTAAAGGTATAGAGATAGCGAGCGACCTTCACGAGATCAATCCAATTTGATCGCCTGCCAATGATTAGGAGGGCAACCCCAAGCAACGACACAGAGGCAAATCTCCACCAAAGATTAGGGAAACCAAAGTGGCGAAGCTTATGAAGGAAGTCCACCACATGGTTCGCATCTTATTATAAGTCTGTTCTATATTAACTTTGATAGCCAAGAGATGCATAACAGACTCTGAGATAGCCAATCTACTTAGGACTAGAATATATATGATCCAATCCGTGAACTTGACTCGAACTCGAACCATGAATTCTAAGCATGGGTCATGAATTTTGACCCATTTATTAAATGGGTCGAGATTCGAGTTGTACATAATCGAGTTGGATTACTCGTTTATCAATATTTATTCTATAAATGGGTCGGATTGGCGAATTGACCTAACCCATTTATTATTCGGGTCAAGTTCAGGCCATTGATTTTGACTATTTTATAAATAAGTTGGGTTCAAGTTGAGCTATTCGGGTCAAGTTGAATTAGGGTTTTGGTCAAACCTGACTCGCCAACCCATTTTGCCACCCTTGAATCTACTCTTGTGCATCAAAAAATTGTCACGATGTTGCATCTTGAAACAAAAGCTCATTGTTCCTAAGACACAAAGAGGGTAAAGGAGGTCTTTCATATGGCTGGTAAAGATCTTAGCAACTACTTTATAAACTGTAGTGCATAAGAACCAATTTGAATTAAGTAAGCTTATAGACGCGCACTTTAGAAATGAAAACAGCAAAAGGGTCTTTCCATCAGTGAGGCATAGAGGTCTCAAAGAAGTGAAGTACTGCCATGTGCCTACACTTATTGGTCACTTCTTTAGAATGGTATATAACCGCCACGTACCTACACTTATTGGTCGCTTCTTTAGAAGGGTACATGGTATTGACTAAAAGAGAATATGCAGTCATTGCCTATCAGTTGAGATCGTGGTTGACATGGAAAATGGGTGGTGAGTGTCAATGCAACACAATTGGATAGAAATGATCAATGGAGGAGAAGCTTCAATTATCATGACATCATTTTGCCAGATTGAACCAACTGAAACTTCTCTACACTCCTTTCAAAGTGTTTCAGTGAATTTGTATGAGAGATGTTCGATGGGCGCTCAATTAGTCAAATTCATTTGGTTAATGGAAGGTTGATCCAATTATGTGGTAGTCAGGCTGATGAGTTGTACATTCAGATAATTTCATTTGACCAGTGATTTCATATGGTTGGTCTTATGCAGCGAGACGGCACCTATTGGAACTAAAGATGTCCAGCCAAACCTATTCAAGTTGGATAGGTCAGGGTAACCTGGAGACAACCATAGATGGTGCAGTCAAAGGAAATGATTTAGGTGGATGCGGATACACAATTAGAGATCACTTGGGGTGAGGTTTGGGAACGGGGAGGCAAAAAGATTTTCTCCTATGCAGCCACGGAAGCAAAACAGATACCTACGTTAGAAGGACTAGAGCAACTTCAAAGTGGGTGAGTGAGGCAAATGATGCTTGAATAGAGGGAGATGCATTGATTGTGTTAAGGGAAATTGTGCAAGAGATCAACCGTAACTGCAGAAAAATAACGTTCTACAGGAAACCGTTGGAGCATTAACTATGTGGAAACATCATACAATCTCTTATGTGCCTAGAGTCATTAATATGTAAAGCTAACTTTATAGCCAACTTAGCTACTGTAAAAGGAGACTTTAAATGAAATAGGGGTATTCCCCTACCCATAGAGTTTTGTAACCTATTTAAGAGAAAATACTTGATGTAATTTTATTTCTAAATGCAAGGCTTAGGCCACAATTTCAGGGATAGGTCGGGGTAACCTATTCAGAGGTGGATGGCATGGAATAATGTATTTGATCACAATTTTGGGCATGGAATAATGTATTTGATCACAATTTTGGGCATGGTAGCGCAAGAAACTCAGCATTGTAGTAAGCCTGCTAAGCTGAATTTGTTCGTCTTTACTATCATTGGTAGAATGTGAGTCTATCCTTTTAATTTTTTGAGTGACATGCGGATGATCGGGACAAGACGTGACAGGCCTGGTACTTACTGTTGTATCTTGTTTCTTTCTCTATTCATTCTTCTCCTTCTTCAACAATCTAGACTAGGACAATGAAGGAATCATCCCTATGACATTGGAGGAGCTGGAAGCCGAGGCAACATAGAAGCGGGTTGACAAAGAAGGCAACAACCGCTTTATGTGCGTGTGTTTGAAAGAGGAAGGGAGAGGAAAGCAGGGCTATAAATGAACCAAGTGTTTGATGAACAGCTTGACGTTATGCTCGATAAAAACTCGTCTGTGTTTGATTTATCGATATTAACAAACAAGCTTGAATATAATTTTAAAAGCTCGATTGGTAAATGAATGAGTTTGAACATACTAGCGTTTGACTCGTCAACATTCGTGAACTATTCGTATGAAGTTCATAAACATGCTCGTTAATTATAAGACTCGATATAATTTTTTTTAGAGATTTTAGTATATCTTATTTATTAATAAGGAAAAAAATTATGAACTATGATGATAAACTTATTCATAAATACATTTATATCCTTGATATATAAGAGATTATCTATGGCTTTCATGTTCGTGAATTTAGATTTATATGAGCTTGGTCGTGAATACATTAATGAGCTCGTTCGTGAACTATACGAACCAAGCTCAAGCATGCCTTTATGTTCGCAAACCAAGCTCAAATAAGCTCGATGTCGACTCGATTTTGTAAACGAATATGAACATGAATAAACTATTACTCGGCTCAGCTCAGTTCATTTACTGCCCTAAGGAAGAGAGATGACATACAACATAGACGAAAGGGATAGGGTCCAGCAACGCTAGCTAGCCCAGCATTTTCTAGCTGAGGATAGCTATTAAAACTCGTGGTAACATACAACAACGGCAATCTATGTTACTTACAAATTTGCAATGCAGATCTGTAGAACTTGATGTTTAGGCTACAATATGTATAACATCCAAATATGCCATTTAGATGGATTTCAAGAGTACTTTAGAAAACTACCCCCGGTCAAATTTTAGAAAATAATAATAATAATAAATGAATCTTAAACTATAAACTAGAGCTAAAACTAACTTAACCCAAGTTACTCCCATGTAACAGACAATAAGAGAGCACATAAGCTCTACATGTAAATGGCAAGAATTAGATATTTATTATGTAAAATCTCACATTTTTCATGCCATATATGTGCACAGAATTCTATCATTTAGGAATGGTTAAATATCATCTAGGTCACTTAGGCTTGGAGGTAATATCAAGTAGGTTTGCAAATTTAGAAACCTTTTAATGATGTTCCTAAGGTTTACATTAATATTACAATCATGTCTCTTTTGCTTAATTTGATTTTTTTGTATTTTTAATTAAATGTAAAATAACAAAAATACCCTCCTCTCCCACCTCCATCTTAAGTAAGCGGCCGATAGAGCTGTTGTGTGTTGCTGCACTGGCACTATGCACACACCGACTAGACATGTGCATTCAGTTTAATTGGTTGTTTTAATGACCAAACCAAAAAAAAAAGATTGAGTTCGGTTTTAGATTTAATGAAACCAAACTAAGTAAATTAAATTATAAACCAAACCAAACCAACCAAATAAATATCGGTTTGGTTTGGTTTGGTTCGGTTAAAATCATATTTTTTTATCTCAAAAATTTTCTTAATCTTCTTATAATGATATTAAATATTGATATATTAATATAAGAGTAATTTAGCACAATAAGTAATTTAACTTAATAACTTAATTGCATCACCAAAATAAACTAACAAAAAATTTAGAAGAATTTAAAAGCAATTGCACGCATCATTACATCAATATCACAGTATAATTAAAATTACATAATAAAAATTTCATCTGTTTATCAAAAATAATGAATATTTTCAGATAGTCTCCGTTGTAAGAATTCATCCTAATTACCACACTTGAAAAAATATACTAAATAATAAGAATAAAAATACACTATGAAAACTTATAAATATATATATACACTATCACTTCAATAGATTTAAAGTCAATACTATAAAACTATTATAATACAACTGAACTGACCCAACCTTAAAATCATATTTATATGTGGGTTATTTAATAATCGGTTAATTTGGTCGGTTTGGTTTCCAAACATGTGAAACCGAACCCAAACCAATTAACCGAAATACTCAAAATATCAAATCATCACCAAACCGTTAGATTCTAAACTAAACCAAACCGCTAAATTTAAACTGTTGGTTCGATTTTTCGGTTTAAACCATAGTTTGCACACCCCTAACGTCAACTGCTCCACGTGCACGCTGTCGCGCAAGGTCGCCATGTGCCATCGTTGTGCACGCACACGACAATCTTGTGCGCAAGTGCTCGTGGCAGCCATTATGCCTTGAGCGTAGTAGCACGACCGTGCACACTATCGGATGCTTGCTTGGGATGGGAGGTGCAATGGGAGGATATTTTTGTCATTTTGTATTTAAATAAAATTAAATATATATTTTATTTAAAAAATAAAAAATATTAAATTAAGCAAAAAAGATTTGATTGAAATATTAATGTAAACTTTAGAGGTCTCATTCAAAAATCTTTTAAATAGTAGATTAATTTGATATTATCTCAAACCTAACAGACCTAGATGATAATTCCACTTTAAGAAATCTAATGAAACAACTGCTTGATGACCACAAATTATTCATTATTTTCTAAAAAAAGAATTCTAAGTGATGCATACTGATTAGCTCCAGAGCGTCATATTCGGACAAGCACCAATCGGCGTCTGCCACATATGCAATGGAAGCCCACATGCATCCAATGTGGCACACTCCCATTGAGTGCTGAATGGTGAGGACTACCCTCATCCAATAATTTTTCAGCATCAAGAGAGGATCCAAGAAATTTTACTTACAATGATGGAGAGCGGTGAGGCGTACAAGCAGCAACTGAATATGACGCAGAAGATACCAACTATGAAAGACCTCACATCGTGGGTGTGCACCAGCGTCAGAACCATAGCCGACACTGCCGCTATGAACACCAGCTCAAACGTCAATAACTTCAGCACCTTCAGCTGCGCACAGATCCATTAATCAGTAGATCTGTACGTAGATCGGAAGGAAGCGAGGCAGAGGCTCTCACCTTGAACTCCTCCAGGGAGAAGAGGAAGAAGAGGGTGAGGTAAATGCCCTCAAGCACGAGGCCTGTGCCATTGATGGTGACGACGAGAAAGGTATTGGGGTGGATGAAGGGGAGGCCGTACAGCACCCAGAACGAACAGTTGAGCACAGCCGCCAGGTACGGGGCCGGCGAGAACTGCTCCACCGCCTTCTTCCTCCATATCTTCAGGAACGTCGGCATATGAGAGAGGAACATATGAGAAAAGCGTGGTGGCGTTCCCTGCTCATGATGCCAAATCGAATTCAAAATCAAATGTTCGGGTTGATCGATCGATCGTCGAGAAATTCAAACTTTTAGCCACTGGTCGAGAAAAGGTTAGGGTTAAATCGATCGAGATTACCGATGATGCCGACAATGTTGCGGGCCTGGTCGGCGTTCACCATCTTCACCGGCAGCCGTAGGAGAGGCGTCGGCGGAGGAGAGGAGGAGGGGCAGAACACGAGGGGATTTTAATATAGTGGCACTGGTGGAGCCTCGGAGGCGATATCGCTACAGTAGGAAAATCGCAGCAGGCAGACAGCCCTTGTATTCGTCTTCTTCCTCTCGAAAGAAAATGGTAAATTGCATCTGGGACCCTGAAATCACATGGGCATTATAAATTGATTCTAACTTTTTAAAAACTTTTATTTAAGTCTCTTAAAAAGTACTATTATTAAATATTTAGTCCCAATTAAAATATAATTATTATTTTTTTTATCAATCATTAATTTTTTGATATTTTAGAATATAATTTTGAAATATTTAATTTTATATTTTTTGTGTTTTAGATTTTAAGAACGAAGAAAATAAAATATAGAATAAATTAAATTTTAAATTTTTATTAGCTTTTTAAATAAATATTAAGATAGAGGAGTATAATTATCTTTAAAATTTATAAATTATATAAATTAATAACAATATTCAAATCTTATATTTTTAATGAGAAAAGACTAGTAAATTAAAAAAGTAAGATTCTAAAAAAGGGCCAAAATTGTATTATTTTTATGATTTTAAAAATTAAAATTAATTTATAATACTCCCCCTACATACAATTTAACCAAAAAAAAAACATCTTATATTATCTCAACACTCTTAAGAATTTTATTTTATTTTTATAAATTAAAGAAATTTAGGAGATTTACCTTAATGTTTTTTATTATTTATGTTTAAAAACCCCAAGCACAAATATTATTATTTATTAAATCTCAAAATTTAGTAGGAGAAGTATTACTCACTAAATTCCCATTGCAATTTGACACTCTTTTTGTAATTTGGCTCGAATGCATCTAAGTGTTTGTTATATTTTATTATCTAGAGAATATAATTATTTTATTTAATAATATATTTTTGATAAATTTTTTTAAAAATTATTAATGGGATAATTCCAGTTAGGTCCTTGAGTTTTACCTATTTTGCTTCGAAGGTCTATGAATATCAAAATATATATACATATTTGCAAAAATTAATATACAAGTCATCGTAATCTTTTCATAATAGAATTTGTTAATTATTTTTAAAATGATGAAAATGCTCTAACTTACTCTTAATAACTTTTTCATGAATTAGCAGTGATAATAACTTTGAGCAAATAATAAAAAGATATAGTGATAAAGGACAATCTTGACGAAAATCACAAGTTACATTAATCCATGCTGAATGATTCTCATTAATCTTTAAATCAAATCGTGGATGAGAAATATAAGCAAGAACCCAAGTATTCCACTGTCCAGGAGAACCAAAATGTCGTAACATTGCTAGTAAGAAATCCTATCTTATGCGATCATAAGCTTGTTCCATATCAATTTTGAGTAATTAATCCTGTTGTAAATTCAAACGTTCGAGAATGATGCATCATTTCTCGAGCAAGTAAGCAATTGTCAGCTATATTGCAACTAAATATAAAGTCAGCTTGTTCCAAAGCAATAAAAGGGTGCAATACATCTTTTAAACAGTTAATTAAATTGTTTGCAACTAGTTTATAAATAGTTGTACAATGGCTAATAAGTCTAGATTGATGAGGTATAGTATAAGGGTGTTAATATGGATCGAAAATCGAAAATCGTTCAAAAGTTGAATCGATTTTACATCGAATCAAAATTGAGTCAATCTTAATGAGCCGACTAACGAGTCAAAAATTCGGCTCAGTAATAATTTTGAGCTGATTTTGAGCTGGGTAGGCTCGACTCGATCCAGCTCGAAATCGGCTCAAATTAAAACTCATGTCATATATAATACACATTTATAATATATGTATATAATATATATTAAATTAATATATATATATATATATATATTAT
>JAEMOT010002397.1:322247-341776 GCA_019297695.1 Apostasia ramifera | reverse complement strand
AAATTTTTATTATTAAATTATTTTAAACATTTAATTATACTCTCCTCTACCTCTATCTGTGATTGAGAGAAGAAAAAGAATAATTATAATTTAAAAAATAAATTTAAAAAAAAGTTAAATATTAAAATTTTATAAATCAGAAACCAGATGTTAATATTTTGAAAGAGAGAACATATTTATATGTTTTGTCCATAAACTTATACATATCACACAAATCTTATACTACACTTTTTCATAAAATTTATACTATAAAATAATTAATTTTTTGAAGATGCGTATAGCATATCAAAATTCATGTGACATGCATGCAAAAAATGTCGGATTTAATTTATAGAAAATTATAAGAACACCAACCGAGTCGCCTCCAACTGGTTCGCGGCTCCCAAATTAGCCAATTCCATGCTATAGGACCACTAGAACATCGAACCAATCACGGAGCTAATTTTACCGATTCGGTTCGAGTCAAGTTACCATTAGAACGAGTATATTAAGCAACCACGGGCTAATATTAAGTACGAGCAAATTGTAATTCTATCAAAAAGAATCATTTGCCTAATACATGAAGTTCTTAAACTACCAATTACCTCAAAATATTTGGCTCAATATATAATAGTGATGAGTGTTCATAAGATTCAGTTTCAAACGCATACGCAGGAGAAATTGAAAACAAGATATGAAAATTTACATACCTTAAACTAGGAACTCACACAGGGCTTACATGAGTTCAGAAAATGAATCAAAAAGTACCTAGCAATTCGGTGTAGGGTTCATTAACTGTTAACTTGACGTCAAAAAGACTTCGACTGAATGCTTTATTTTTATCCTAGTCGATATATATACATATAAATACACACATACGAACATACATATATATATATATATGCATCAGATTTGCAGCTCAGAGCAACAGTATATTACAGTATAGTTTGGAAGCTTGAACAGTTTAAAATCACAACTCTTTCATAGCTTTGAGCATTCAACTCCTGCATTAGGCCTGCAAATACCATCAACGTCCCTCAAACCAAAGAATTTCTTCATGAACTTTGTGGGGATCCACGAAGAACTGGAATAGCTTAGCAGAAATGTGCATGGAGCAAAAATTGAAGCAGCTTGAGAATTGTCTTATCATTCGAACAAAAAGGAAATATGATTTCTTTTCATTCGAAAGTCTTCATTCAAAATTTACAACAAATCTAATTCATCTACATCTTGAATCATTTTGATTTGGATTAACTCATTCTTCAGATGGCTCCTGCTAATAATTTTGTTATTTGGCATTCCCATTATGTTTTAATACATGCTATTATTATAATCTCTACGTTCTGAGACTGTCTAGTTGGAAAAAAAACTTAGGTTCGGAGAGCTCGCAACGTCACATTTTCATACCTGCTTGTTACAAATATAAAAGTGCTTGTTATAGAGCTAAAACTGCTTGTTATAAAAAGTGCTTGTTATAAAAGTGGTTGTTATAACAAGCATTTTTATACCTGTAACAAGCAGGTATGAAAATGTGACGTGGCGAGCTCTCCGAACCCAAGTATTTTTCGTCTAGTTGGGTCCCTCTGATTTCGTCAATTCACTGATCTTGTTTGAATTTTTAACTAAAATGCCCTCTCGTTTTCACCAATATCAACCATACTAAAAAATCTCAAAACTAATACAAGGATAATTTAGCCTTGGTCCATCAAAAGACCAAAACTATGTAGTATAGGGACCGAAGAACTGTAATAGCATCAAAATGCAGGATCTATGTGTTTTTCCTATAGATCAAACAATAGCATATTCATAGACTTGGTAACTTTACCAAACATGCTATGTATCATATCTTTCACGAATTCTCATGTCATCATGATACCCATTGCTTCTAGCCAATGCCAATGAACAGATTGGTAAGAAGCTTCCAACCATCAAATGATTTTATTAAAGAAATCACAAAAATATTGTTCGGAGAATAATTCCATAAAGTTTTGGCAAATATTGCTCTAGAATACCATAGAATGATTCAAAGACCAAAGAATTTGAAAAAACTTCAAAGGTGGTTCAAGGAAAATGTTTATTTCCACAAGCATGAAAAAGACATAAAATCTTCTGAAACAAGAAAAATGCTTATTTCCGCAAGCATGAAAAAGAATTCAAACCTTCTCAAATGTAAAGTTCCTTACATTAGCTCCAATACTAGAGCAGATGCCCCTCCACCACCGTTGCACACCCCGGCAACTCCAAATCTGCCATTTCTGTGCCTTAAAACCTGCAAGAATAGGAGGAAAACAAACAACTCAGTAAATTAGTGCAATATCAGTTGCTGTTGGACAGGAACCTGTTCATTCGGATTAAGACTTTGACAAAAAAGGGGAAATCATCAAGTTTCTCAATTATGATTAACAAAAGGCAAACAATGACAATATATCAAGTTATTATCTAATTTTCATAACTCAATGTATTAAATTGCAAGGAGTGAAATACATACATACCCAATACCCTGATGCTTTAAATTTTTGGAATGCCGTTTTAGCCAATAAAGGCTTTACCATAGGTTTGTTACTTTTACATGCAAGGCCTCAAATTCTTTTGAAGAGCACAAAGCAAACTCTTACGTTAATGAACGGACAGATAAACATCAAATAAACACATACTTAGGGCCCATTTTGTTAATATTTTATATGAGACAAACAATTCTCCATAACTACATGAGATTTTTTTTGTTTTGATTAACTAATTGGAAAGCTTTGTGAAATCGACAAACTTCAGAGCAAACAACAAATAAAGGGTTGAAAATAAAAGAATTAGCTCTTAGGTTAAGATCCGCTGAAGGATGGTAACAAAAGGAATTTCTTCTGACACTTGAATTTTTGTCATTTAAAAGAATTAGGTTATACTTTCAAAAAAAAAAAAGAATATGTCACATCAAAGAATAAAGGGTTGAACATGCGAAATTTACAGATTTCAGGGCATGAATGTAATTCCCCCTTGTTTTAATTAGTAAGAAGAAATGATGTATATAGGCATTAGACATTGTGAGAATAAAGGTCAAATGCCTAATTGAGGCCAAAACTGAAGAAATTGTGAGCGCATGCTGAAGTAAGACCAGAAACCAGATGCATACCCCTAACAACGTGACAAGAATGCGTGCTCCACTACAACCAAGCGGGTGCCCAAGCGATACAGCTCCACCATGAACGTTAAGCTTTTCCTGTGAAAATAGTAAGACACCATCTTTTAAACAGTTACCCATATAACATATATAGGGAATGCACAGTTCACATGCGAGGAACAGCGAAAGAAACTTGACGGCAACAGTCATCCATATAAATTAATAAAAGACTAAAAAAACGAAGGTCTGATAGATTACTGATGGAAGCCCGAGAAGCATCTGATTAGCCAGAGCAACAACCTAATGAAGAAAACAAAAAACAAATTTCATTATCTCAAGGGGTACCATCTTAACATAACAGAGTGAGTAGCAACATACAGAAAAAGCTTCATTTATCTCATAATAATCAATTTGAGATGCCTCTAAACCAGCAATTGAAATAGCCTTTGGAATTGCCAGTGCTGGTGCAGTTGTAAAGAGCTCAGGTGCCTGCAAGAGAATCGAGCATTTATTAATAGGAAAGGTTTATGAAACAATATCACAAAAGAGACCATATGATCCATTGATCATTGATGAAAAAGGATTACAAATCCCAAATTACAGGGAGAAGGTTAATGTAATAGTGATAAAGATCATAGAACAATTTCACGGTGATGTTTTTATAGGAAAAGGTGCAAATGAGTACAATCTGCAGCTGTGCAGTACAGGATCGCCAACGACATAACAAACAAGTGTGAGTTCATCAGTCAATCACAGGTAGTAAACACAGCAGTTTGACAGTGACCAACTTCATGAGTACTTATGGACATAGATTAAGAATTTTTTAGCACGTCACTGTAAAGCAAATACAAAGCATCGGTGAAACTAGAATTCGAAGGTCATTTAAGTCAGTGACTTCTTAGAAGAAGATGTAGATGGATAGCCATCACACACAAACATTTTTGTAAAGAAACAAAATTTGTAAGAGGTTACCTGAGCAGCATCAGCATATCCTCTGATCCTTGCAATGACTTGCAGCCCTAGTTCTTGAGCCTTGGCTCCACTGACTAACACTAAGGCTGCAGCACCATCACTGTTGATGAAAACATTTTCAGTAAAAAACTACCACTTAAAATCATAAAAAATATGAGATAGCATAGTCCAAGAAAGACGATAGGACAACCACAATAACAAAACTTAATCCCAACTTGATTGGGGTCTGCTATGTGAATTTCTCCTTCATCATTCAACTCTACTTAAAAATAAACTTCCGATAAATGTAAGTGAGCCAATGTCATATAATGATCATATCTCAGGTAATTTTAGGATTTCTTCTCTCTTTTATCTTTATAACTTAGACCCCTTATAATTTGCATTCAGAGATTAAGAAGTTAATGTATATATGATCGAACCATCTTGGACATTCTGCTATGGTCTTATCCTCTATAAATGTTACACCCAACCACTCCCTCATATAATCATTTCAAATGTGGTCCACTCTAGTGCAACCACTAGTCCAAGATAGACAATAAAAATAGATAGACTAAAACATATTGAATAGGAAAAGGGTGGGAATCATCACAAAGTTACCACCTTATAAACATGACATGCTTACTCGCACACCCTTAAGATTTATGTTACAGTGTGATAAGCTACATGCATTGTGATCAAGAAAGAAAAAACATAATTCTTTATGTCAGGAAGGATCTTTTCTACAATAGTTCTAAATAAGTAAAGTCCTGAATAATTAAATATTCCACTAATGTCATAAATATGCAAGCATTTATTATATGTCCCCATTTACTTTCTACTGTACCTTTATGAATATGTTTTAAATTTACAAAATCAATTTCATAGAAAATTTCAACATATTCAATGACTATCTTCCAAGGGAAACAGTAAGTTGTCGTGAAAGATATCAAATAACAGTACCTTCATCAACAAAGGATGAGACATTGCACAAATATCAGGAGCTCATTAGATGTTCAATCAGAAAAGGAAGCCATATAATAGTTTTGCAGGCATTGCCAACACCATAGTGTGAAGCAACAGTTCAACTATGTGTGTATCAGCAGTCTTGTCAAGATAAAATTATAATTCATTCACATAAAAAGCAAAAGGGTTAATACATAAGTGAGCCGATTACAGTAAAATGGTGTTGATGATATGAATAAAAAACAGAGGGATACTAAATGGTTCGAAAGAAGAAGATATGATAACCTAACTAATATTTTGAACTAATTTAATAATCTTTCCATTTTTAATCAACATCATCGAACCAGAGAAAAGCAAAAAAGGGGAAAGCAAACATAAAGACAAAAATGACTATTTGATAAGGCAAAATCCAAGAGAGCTATGGAATCAAAACAAAAGATAACGCCCAAAATACCTTATACTAGAGGCATTGCCTGCAGTAACAGAACCACCATTCTCCTTAAAGCTAGGACGGAGTTTCCTTAATTTTACAGGATCAAACTAAGATTAAAAAATATCAGGATTAATACCAAAAATCCAGCAACTAAACTACAATAACATAGAAGTATGTAATGTTGTTTGTTCATCATATTGGCAACTACACTTCACACTTCAAGTAGCCTCTTTTCTAGAAGATAACTACAAAGAACAATAAATAAATAAATAAATTGAAGAGTGGAAACTAAAATTCTCTATTGTCTAAAAATTTTAAACATAGAAGAAAATGACAACAATAACAACAACAACAAAAAATCCTCAACACAAGCTAGTTGTGGTCAGCTAGCTTGACTTCTCCATTTAGCTTTTTGTAAAACAATGTTCTCTATGAATGCAAATGATTCAAGCCCAAATTTAATTGTTAATGAGATGCTTTAAGAATATTTCTTAAATAGTCTCCTATCATTTCCTTATTTTGACCTCCTATTATATAAAGGAGATTTTATTTTATTTACTTAATTTTCCAATTATAAAAATAGGACAGCTCCCTTATCTTTAAAGAAATGGAAAAACTATTTCAACATCAAACGGAGTGAGAACCGACCTAAATCAATTACATTCATGTTGAAAAAAGAAATATAAAATAAGAAATTTTAGCAAATATCTTGCATTCCGAGTTTGCCTGGAATCAAACTGAATCTACGACAAATTAATTTGACAATTATCAATTAAATAAATCAGCTCATATTGATTCCTAAATCACTATTAGGCAAATATAGAATGAGTTTCAGCATGCTATCAAATGTCCCCACCATTATTTCTCAAAATACAAAAACAAAAAAGAGATGGTTGCCAAAAAATTTTGAAGAATAGACGCGAACAAAGGAATTAGGAAAAGAAAAGAAAACAAACCAAAAAGAAAAGAGAGGGAATGGAAAAAATAAATAAATCTTGTTTTGGCTTTCAAAGCACTAAAGAGATCTCTTGCCACTCAAAAAAAGCAAAGGACTAGGCAAGGCTTTTGTCAAGTTATACAATCAAAGCAAAATAGAAGAACTTATATAAATCAACAAGCTCTTTATTCTGAACCCCAAATACACAAACAAAAGAACTCAAGGAAAACTTGACAATTGCAAGAAATAGCCAATTTGTCCATCTCCAAAATGCCTTATGGCACAGGACCTTAGAACTCAGTAGAAAATTTAAAATGAAAATTCATGTACATAACCTTGTATCTTAAGAACATCAAAACATTAATCTTAAAAGTTTCCAGCACAAATATACTTCAACGTTTTAGAGAATATTACTCTATCAAGGCTGTCATCTTTCTCCACTATTGTTGAAGGCTTCCCCCTACCGGCAGAAACTTCAACCTACACCATACCATATAGAAAAAAATAAATCAGAGATATCCAATGTTCCTGCATCTATTTTCCACTAAAAGGAGAGGAAGACAAGTCCCACCGGAGTTATTTCCCAGGCAAAAGCACCTCCATTTGAAGCAGCTATTCCACGCTCGTTGCTCTGAATTGCATATGAATCCTATAATTGCCAAGAAAGTTTCTGTCAGTCTAACAGAGCTGCAACTTGCAAAAGTTTGACAGACCACAGTTAACATGGTAATCATGTATATACAAAAAACGAACAAACAAACAAACAAACTCGTGAATGACAGAAATATACGAAAAGGCTATATTTTTGACCAAAATTGTCCAAGCCAGTTTTTGTTCCATCAGCTAATTAGAGGTCAGTAAAATGAAAACCTCAAAGTATACTTGTAATTTTGGTTACAGAGATATGTATATGAAGATAGGTATGCTACCAGCCTTGTACATGGAAAACATACCTGCTCATCCCTTGATATTGAGTGTAAATCAGCACATAGTTCAGCACATGTTCCCATGGCAAAGTCATTGTACACATCCCACAAACCGTCTTTAAGCATGCCATCAATAATCACATCATGTCCAAATCGAGATCCCTTTCTGCAAAAGCAAATGTCTACAAAAATAAGTAAAGGTTTGCTGAGTATGAGTATAATAGCATAAACCTGTCTTATACCAGAACAAGATCTGTATCGCCTTTCACAAAGAGAAGTAGGAGTTTGAAATTTGATTAAAACAGAAGCAGGATTAAGAACACCAACAGTTGCAAAGAGATCCATCTCATGTATTAAAATGGCTTCAAAGTGCTCAACATTTGCCCAAAATTACTTTGTCGGAATCTAGTCCAAGTTTGTTCAAGTAAAAACTATACAAGCTTCAAAGATCTATTGAATCTCTTCTTTGGTTTGTGCACAATTTAAGGTTTGAGTAGCACATCTTTTGGCTTGACTCAACTTGTTAGCACTTACCTTTACACTTGTATATGTGCACATACAAACCAATTCCATCCCCATGATAAAAAGAAACTTCTTTTGGCTCCTTAATGGTAACCCATGACCTAGATCTGAATAAATTAATTATCTTATGGCTTTCTCAAAATTTCTCTTATGGAAAATATACTTCTTAACACCAAGCATACAAAAAAGTCCTGACAAGTTTTACTTGCTACATATCATTCTTCATCTATTTTAAAATCTCACATGCTTCAAAGCTAACATGTCTAAGTAAGCGAGAAGGACAGATATCAAACCTTGCATCAACAAAATACTTAGGGGCATTTGACATGCTCTCCATACCACCAGCAACAACGATATCATTGATACCTAATTGAATGCTTTGTGCTGCTATCATAGTAGCTGTGAAACAAGATTTCAATTAGATTTATATAGATTCCAGTAAACCATAATTATTAGCAATATAATTTGTCTTATAGTTTCAGTTATAAGATAGTAAACAACTATGATTAATACTCACCCTTCATTCCGGAAGAGCAAACTTTATTGATGGTTGTGCAGACCACTGTGTTGGGAATTCCAGCACCCAGAGCAGCCTGCCTAGCAGGAGCTTGTCCTAAGTTCGCAGTCAAAACATTACCAAAATAAATTTCTTGTACAAGTGTAGGATCAACATTTGCCCTTTTTAAAGCACCTGAAAATTCCAAGTGAAAGATCATTTTTTTTACCTTAAGAGCTAAATAACAAAGAAAGAGGCTAAGAAAATGAGCAATGTAGTAATGATGAACTCACTTTCAATAGCAATTGAACCAAGCTTTGTAGCAGGTAAAGATGACAAAGAACCAAGGAACCCTCCCATAGGTGTGCGAGCCACACCAACGATGCATACATCTATATCAACCACATAAATTTATCAGCATCTTTAGCACACGAACTATGCTACAATATTAAAAAAAATTTACTGAAAAGATCCACATCTACTCACCAGTATAGAAGTTTTCCGCAGGTTTATATCAACTAAAAGGAAGAACGACATGCTCATCACATGTATGTTAGTGATTTATGAACTTAAAATTTAACATATAATTTACTCGAATGCCACTCAAAGCTTCCAAATATTACATAACTAGAATCTCAAAAAAGGGCAAAGAGGTATGAATGTTTAAAGCGCTCTCTATAATATATGAATGTCTAAAGTGGTCATGGAGTAAATGTAAAGTCTGGAGTGCTAGACAAATGTTTAGTTTTCATAAAAACTGACTTTATTTTACAACCTAAATAGATATCAAAACAGAATATCATAATTAAAATTTAACTCTAACCTGACTAAAGTTACCATGATTAAAACAACACGGCCAAACGTTAATATCCTAATTCCATACATGCAAGCAATACAATAAATTCTGAAACTTTTCCAAGGCAGATTAGCAAAATGAAATTTAGAGTGCAAGAAATGTAAACTTTCCTCACTTAAATTAATCGGCTTGTAACAGCACCTAAATTTTTGCACGATTTGAAGTATATTTGAGTGAGTTCATGCAGCATAGAGAGACAAAGCAGACAACTTATTGCTCTCCAAACACAAATGATCTATTAAACTAGACATCAATATACCTCTTGGCTTCAATCTATCACACGACGTTGTTGGTGCCATGATTTAATTGTAAACGTTCTCAACCTGTCAATTGCCAAATATTAAAAAAATCTGATTAAAATTTGATAAACCGATAAATTTCTATGTAAAGCTATTTAGGTAAAAGTTTAGGAACATTGATAAATATAAGTAGCTTAACTGTTTATGCAGTTTAAAGTTTAAGCTCGTGAATTTAAGATGATTTAATCGAAAAAATAGTTGGGTTGTCAAAATATCTTTAATCTGAAGCTGATTTATATTTTATGGTGAAACCTGAGGTTTAAACTTTGCCTTAAAATTGAAATATGAATTAAAAGGTAAAAACAATGACTGTTTTTGAAAATAGACAACAAACAATAATTTGTATCATAGACCACATAATTCTTATAATAAGTTTGATAAATTAACAAGTAAAAAAAAATTAAGCAATACCCAAATATAACATCAACTGAAAATCAAGATTTATAGTCAAGCAATTTGTCTAACATTATAGCCAAAAAATAGCAAACTAAAACAACACGTTACGTTGCCATCACCAGAGATGGAAGAAGCACAACCACTAGGAGATAGCAAACTAAAACTACAGGTTGCGTTGCCATCACCGGTGATGGGAGAAGAACAACCACCGGAGTGCAGCAGCTCTTTCTCTCTCTCTCCCACATGATAGTTTTCCATTCTTAAGAAACGATTAAAATTAAAAGCATCCTATTTATAAACTATCAGTTATCAGTTAAATCATGCTTACCGACAAAAGCAAATCTGTTCCAATTCTATCTCTGGAATTTATCGATAAAAAAAATCTAATTCGATTTTAGCCTAGAATTAGTTGAAAGGAAGAAAACACACTTTGCAAAACAAAAGAATTGAAATTAAAACCAACAGATAAGCTTGGAGGTAATCGACAAATTATATGAGATCTTCTTTACACTGATCAAGAATCTAGGAAAGGTCCTAACAAAAAGAGTCTATGGGACTAAAAGAAAAGCTCAAAATTTACTCAGAAACGTACTCACATTTTTTCATTCTAATTTAGTCAAATTTTCTTATAATTTAAAATTATTTATACGAAATAAAATTAATTTAATTCAACACATATTTAAAATTTTTTTAATATACATATTTAATATATTTTACATATATAAAAATATTACATAAGATATAGGATAAATTGTATTCAGGCTCGTGAGATCTGAAGGGTGTCATAAATTAATTTCAACTTTTAAAAACTTTAATTTTACCCCAAAGTTTGTAAAGGCATTGCAATTTGATCCCAATTAAGAGAGAATTTTTAAACTTTTATCATTATATCATAAAATTATTGTCAATCGTTAACTTTCTTGTTTTCATAATATTATTTTCAAATATTAATAATTATGTTTTTAGATTATAAATTTAAAGTGAAGAAAGCAAAAGATGAAAGAAATTAAATTTTAGATTTTTTATAAATTTTTTTTAAAAAGTGAGAATAAAGCGATAAAATAATCCTTTAAAATATGCAAATAGTTTAAATTAGCAAAAAATAATCAAATTTCATATTTTTTATCAGAAAAGGCCAGCGAATATGGCGAGATTTTGAAAGAGGGACCAAAGTTGCAGACCTTTTACAAACTCAAGGATCAATTTGCAATGCTTTTCCGATCTTAAGATTCCAGATGTAATTTACCCTAAGATATATATTTAAAAATTAAATGTATAAATACATACATAACATATAAGTTCAAATAAAATTTATATTTAACATGTATTATAGGTAAAATGAATAGTTAAATCAGAAAATGAGACTAAAAATTAAGCTTGATTCAAAAATCAATTTAAAATCAAATAACTATTGTTGATTTGAATTAAATTCGACTAGAATTCAAAATATTCAAATTTAGGTTGACACTAACTCCTTGAACTTGATTCGTTATTAGCAACTCGCATTTGTTTCAAGCTTGCAAATGGATTACCAATTTCATTATAGTTCTGAATTTTAAGAAGAGTAAATTGCAGTTGGACTCCTAAGGTCAGAAGGGTATTGCAAGTTGGTCCAACTTTTTAAAACTCCATTTGGGTCCCTGAGGTTATAAATATGTTTGATCCCAACTAAAATAAAGTTATTAAAGTTTTATCATTATGCCTCATGATCATTCTCAATCATTAGTTTCTTGACTTTTTAGAAAATGTTCTGCAAATATTAATATTTTTTATTTTAAAATTTTTACTTTTTAGGGCATAAAAAGCAAGATGTGAAATAAATTAAATTTTTTATTTTTTAAATTTTATTTTTTTACAGGTGAATCCATTCAAGCCCCTGAGGTGGAACTCAAATTCCACATAGATCCACAAAAAGAAAACATGTCACCTGGGATATTTCCACGCAAAAGTTTTTCATGTGGATGCTTTTTAACGAATTTTGTTAATTTTGACCATTAAGTTGTTATTTAAAAAAATAAAAAAATACATATTTAAGTATTACAAATATGTTTAAATATTTCAAATTGTTATTCTATCTTCAACTCTTATTTTGTCTCTATATCCTAATGTATAATAATAATTTTTAATATTTAAAAATATATTTTTAATTTTTTTTAAAATGATAACTTAAAGGAAAATTTAATGAAATTTGTCAAAATGGACTGGCATGAAAAACTTTCGATTCAAATTGGTAAAAAAAAACCAAAGGTCACATTTTTCATCAAAAAGAGCTAGCTAAAAGGAGAGATTTTGATAAAGGGACTAAAACTACAGTGTTTTTATAATTGTACGGACAAAAATCAAGGTTTAGGAACAATTTATAACGTCCTTTACAACCTTAGAGTCCTAAATGCAATTTACCCTTTTAATAATTATTTATCCGATTTAAAAATTAAAGTAAATAAATTTATCTAATTAAATAATTGACTGATCTAGCCATCCACCTAGCATTACCTAGATTTATTTTGTGAGCCTAGAGTAATATTTCAATCAAACTAGTATCAAGATGAGCCACTAACTTAATTCACCTTCCTAGAACCAGACATAAGCTTAGGACGTATCGACATCAGCCCTAATGTCTCGTGTAAGATTCATACATCAATCCTCGGTATATCCAAGCAGTCGCTTTGTACATGAATCGTATTTTATGTTGTTGACTTATAATACCTTTCAGGCCTAAAGCTATGTCATCTGAAAATTTCACAACCTGAAAAGTTCAATACAACCTATTCAGCCAGAGAGAGCCAAAGAGATAACCACTGAGGGTCATGGAGGTGAGGATATGAAAGTGGTGGAACCATTGGGGATAAGGGGCTGCTTCACATTAGAACAAAAGTGGGAGTTTGAGACATTTATATTTGTTTGAAATCATCTCTATATATCATTGAAAACATGTAAGACTTGTAACTGCTGTATCAAAAAAAAAAAAAATGTGATGCAGATGGAATCACCAAGCGATTCACACGACCAAATAAGGGACTGTGCCCTAAGTGAAAGTGAATATTTCTAATCGACTAACTAAATCTAAGGTGTAATAATTAAACTAAAAGGGCGTTTGATTTAATGCTATCTTAATATTATGTCATGTTATTTAAAGAAAATAATTATTTGGTTTAATAATATCTTTTAGATAGCCTTCTAAAAATTATAGAATTATTAATTAAAAGATGACATCTAGAAGTCATTACATCTAAATAACATAACATAATATTAAGATAGCATCGAACCAAACGCTTTCTAAATTAAATGACCTAAACCAAGTATGAAGCTATTCAAAGTTTACAATAAAGACGAGATTGAACAAAATTAGACTTTTAATAATACTTGCAAATTCAAATAGGACTTCAAGGGATTTTCTATGGGGAAATTAATGATGATCACAGTAAATTTGAGAAACTCAGGAAAGTGCAGATAAAATCCTATTTAGTTCCCAAAGAGATTTAAATTATGCATAAAAACATTGATTTACCCAAGCATGAGGACTTCCCGAGCTGCAATGCATTAACAGTTCAGGATTTTAGCTTTGTCAAATCAAAGTATAATGCTCTGAACTTAACAGAGATTAATAGATGAGTACTATGGCACGAAGAATCAAGGTCCAGGCACAAAGAAATAAGGCTATTTCAATAATTATGGACATGACAATAAGCATGAAGTAAAAATTCTGCTTCTACTATGAAGATCCAGGTAATGTTAACAGCAGAAATATAGAACCTTGAAGCAGAAAACCTGATAATTTCAGCAGTGAACAGGAAATGGAAAAAAGAAACCTAGGGAACCTCAAGTTTGGGGAAGGAAACCTGCAGTCCTCTGCCCGGCTCCAATGCCAACAGACCCCCCCTGCGCGGATCAGCCAAGGAAGAAGAAAGTGATCTTCTTAACTCGAACTTAGGTGGAAATCTCATCAACAGCAGCCCCCAAATCATCGTCCATGGCTGATCTTTAAAAGGGGAGGATAAAGAAGCGATTACAGGCCGAACTCCGCTGCCGTGCCGTAGAAGACAACTATCATGGGCGTCGTGGCCCTCGTGGGTAGCGACGAGGCCGACGTGGCGAGGAAACAAGGTAGGGAAGACGGAAGGCTGGGTCGACGAAAAGAACGCGCAACGCCCGCTCGGCAGCAGCAAAGCCCGATCTGGACTTTAGCGGTGAGGAAAAGTATTTAATGATGCAATTACATCCAAGTACTCATACTTTAGCTGCTCTCGATCCAGTCCAAACCAACCTTACTTTGGATCAAGTTAATTCAAGATGAACCATACCTGAACCCAAATTGATCCAAACCATTACAAGACCCAAACTAACCCCAAATATATATACAAAAAATAATATGCGACTCAATAAATGAGTTAAATAAAATATACAAAAACTAAGATAACTATGTACATATATAAAAATTCATATAATCTAAGTTGGGACAGTAAATTATATCAAGGCCCGAGTCGTAGCTGTTCTAATCTTGCATCAACATGTAAGTGAAAAGAATAGGACTCCGTAGAGATTTGTGAGTTCAATGAAAAATTGGTTAGAGTGAAGCCTCAATGGTATTTTTGTAATTTGATCCACTTGGTGATTTTATGACTAGGGATTGGTTTTTATGTTTTATGTGGAGCTAAGTAGTGAAAAGGGAAATTTTCAATTGGTTTTAAGATTTATACATATGGCATTGTAATTAATTGCATATTTTGTTGAGAGGAAGATAGTGGATGGATGTGAATTTAAGAGCGTATACAAAAATATACAAATTCATTATTAGAATTGATATTTTAAAAGTATTCACCTCAAAATATTTTGAAAAATTAAATTTTCTGATAGACCTTATTGTAATTTCTCACCTCTAAGGTCTAATCACGTTTAGATAATATGAAGTACTGCGTAATACATGAACTTCCTATGTTCAATGCTCACTACATGATTTAATGATTTTAGGACCTAATTAAATATCTGTAAAATGCAGATCCTTAATTGCAAATACCATTAAATTACTTTATTACAAGATGAGTATGAATGACTGTTGGGGGCATGATCTTCCTCTAATCAATTTTTTAAGTCCCTTTAAAAAGCATTTTAAATCACTATATAAGCTTATTAGATTTAAATGCAAAGATTTTTAAAATAAAAGGCTTGTTAATACAAAAGCATTTAAAGCAAGTTCTCCATAACATAATGATATATTTATAATTTAAAAAAAATTGGAGGTATATAAGTGCTACAAGTATACTCATATGTTATTATATTTCACAGCGTCACCATTATCTTTTATTATAACTTGATAAGTTTTAGTTACACTTATGTCTGTATTGTAGTCAATAATAACATCAAATCCTTCACCTTTACGCTTTTTTGCAAAATCATCTTGAGTAGTAATAGAACAAGATCAACTACACCTTTTAACTATCTTAATGTTTGAGTGAAAATTTTCAAACTATAATTAAATAATGAAGAAAGTGGTTAGCGTGAAACTTTTAAGTTAAGAGAGAGAGTAAGGCGATGAAAGGAAATGAGATTCCTATGAGGTTTTCCTGGAAGGAGAGGAGGACGGCTAATGCAAGCTCCTAGTTGCTTAAGAGAATCCCTATAGGGAAGAGTTGACCAAATAGTCAAAATTGATCGGGGTCGAAAAGCCAGAAAGCTTCCTTTATGCGGAAAAGTGTTGCATAGGGGTTTGTTGTACAACTGCTGTTCCTCGATCCTTATTCTTTTTTTTTAATCATAAATATATATTTATGATGAGGAGATAATATGTGGTATTAGGTGGGGATTAGGAGGCCCTCATTAATGTTGAACAGCTTGATTGCATAGGAGGTAATACGGTATTTTCACACCACCTATTAAGACAAGCCTTAATGATGAACACCTTCTCCTTACCCCTATAATGGGTGTCGTATGGCAAGAGCAAAGCTCCGATGTGATAAGTGCTACTGGCTAGGAATCTATTCAGTTGACACTTTTCGACTAGCTCCAAGCAATTTGTCTCTGAGGCTTAATTTGATAAATTTAATTTAAAAGAATGAAATACCAGAACTCGAACCAACCTATTTAATAAATGCATTACCTGATCCGACCACCAACTGGTTTACCATAAAATTTGAATTATAAAATTGAAAAATTCAATATTTTGAATTTTTTTTTTGCATGGAATCATAAATGTAAATTAAGAAAATTTAAAATAAGAATAACATATGTCACTTTTTTTATTGAAACTTACGTGACATATATTTATTAAGTTCTTATTTGGTTCAATTTTTTTTTTAATAAGAAAAAAAAATATTTTATTTTTGAAATTTAATAGAAAGAAATTATTTTAATATTAAAATAATTATAAAATATAAAATAAAATTAATTTTAGTATTTTTATTTGTATTAAATATGAAATAAAATTGATTTTTATTATTGAAATTTATGCTGAATTAAAAAAAAAAAAAAAAAAAAAAGTTGAACGAAGGCCCTAAAGTCGTTCTGCAAAATTAGACTGTTTCGTTAACCGTTTGCTCTGTTTTCCCGCCACAAGAAGCCTTTGAAAAAGCCAGAAAGTCCAGGAAGAAGAAGCCGCCAAGAAGACAGGAAGGAAGCCGAGAAGCCAGTGATCGCCGCCATGCCTCCTCTAGGACGCCACACGGACAGCAACTGCGTCGTCCACCTTCACTCCTCAGCTGACTTCTCGAAGGCTCTCCGGCGAAGCTCCACTTTCAAGGAGATCGCCGGCCTCGACGGCAAACCCCTGCTCGTCGTCAACCACGAGAACGAGCTCAAACTTTTCGATCCCATCGACATCGTATCCCTCAAGCTCATGGAATTGAGAGACGAACTTACGCAGCGCTTCGACTGCCTCTCCAGAATCTTCCCAATGATCATCGTCGTCCTACCGCCCCACACGGACAATTGCCGGACCCGATACTTCCTATGCTCCGCCGCCAATGCCGTCGGCGTAACCGTTTATGAGTTCGAAGATGCGGCGTTGATGGCCGTCCGACTCTACGACGTCTTGCGCGAGGGGATGAGGTTCGTCGTCGTCGTCGCACTCGAAGCCGGCGTGCTGGAAGTCTCACTTCTTTCCCTCTGTGAAGGCGTGTGTTACGGGCGAGCGGCCAATGTCCTCTGCTTCGGCTGCCCGCTTGTGGAGCACCTGATCGAGAAGCTCAGGCGGCTGTTCGGCGTCGACGTAAGCGGCAACGCCGATGCCTGCCGCCGGCTCAAGGCGGCGTGTGAGCGTGCGAAGAGCGGGCTCTGCTCCGGCGGCGTTGACCCAGCCGTCATCGAAGTGGATTTGTTGCTGGAAGGCGTCGACTTGTGCGAGACCATCAGCCTTTCGGCGCTGGTGGAGATGAACCTTCGGCACGTCGAGCGGGCGATCAGCAAGTGCTTGGCGGAAGGCGGGATCTTGCCGGAGGCCGTCGACGACGTGGTGCTCGCCGGAGCTTCCGGCCGTCTCCACCACGTGGCCCAGGCGGTTCGGAGGTTCTTCAGGGAGGAGAAGCCAGTGAGGTTCACGATCGACCCCGAGATGGTGGTCGAGCACGGCACCAGAGACAGGGTGAACGAGCTCTCGAGACAATCCGAGAGTCTCCCTTTCGGCTACCTCATCTTCAAGAATTAGCGGAGATTTCAAGAGATCTGATTTCTAATACTTGAAAAACCGATCTTTTCTACCTTTTTCTCTTCTGATGAATGAACAAATTTTCTTTTGTTGTAGACGACAATGAGGCTAATCTCTCTCTTTATATTGTTTTCATTTCAATCTAGATTTCTTTCGGCTACTTCCTCCCCATCGCCGCTCTGCATATCACGTCGCTTGTGAGGCTCACAATCTTCTCCCTCAAGTTCACCGGCTCCGGCGATTATGCAGTGCGAGGAGGGCAACGTTAGGGTTCGGAGTAGTAGAAATGGAGGTGATTGGCGCTGATGGTCGCATGGGGTAGAGCTGACGTAAAAAATGTCAATGTTACCGGTAGTTCTAATTACTTACTGATATTAATATAATAAAATAATATAATTAAATAATTAATATTTAATATAATAAATAAAAATTAATTAATATATATTTAATATTACTAATAAAAATCGATGAATATATATATATATATATTTTAATATAATAAATAAAAATTAAATACTATATATTATATATATTCAATATGAAATTAATTAATATAAATTCATATTTAAATTAAAAAATTTAGTTACCTTTAAAATGTTTTTCATAAATATAATTTTTTTTCTAAAAAACTTATTAACTTGCTTACAAACATTAACTAAAAAAAATAAAATATAAATTTTGCGATTAAATTGGCATTTAACCAGTTCAATCAATTCATCCGGTCTAAATCGGTTCAATTCGATTTAAACTGGTTCAATCGGTTTTAACATAGAACTGGATCGCACTAGAAACCGGTTAACGATCAGACCGGTCGAACCGGCTGGTACGATCCAATTTTGACAACATTGAATGTTACTAGACTTGAGATTTGGCCGGCAAGGTGAAGAAGGAATGTAGGGAGGGTAGCGAGGGTTACGAGAAAAATTGCACGACATGGGAGAAATGCCTACAACTGTGAAAAGAACAAATCATTCAACACTATTTTCTCAAAGAGCTTTAGCAACAACTCAGATTTTTTTTTTGATAGTAGCAACAACTCAGATATTCTCATTAAAAATTCATCACTAATCAGGTATATCACATCACACATAAAATTTAATATTAAAAATTAAATTTATTTCACATCCTACACATATTACTAAAATAATAACTAACTTATATCACATCCCTCACATATTCCAACATAATAATTAACTTTATATCACATCCCTCATATATTTCAATATAATAACTAACTTTATTTCACATCATTCACAACTTTTAATAAAAAAATATCTCCATCCAAGTTTAATTTTAACCTTCTTAAATTTAACCTTGCAAACAAACAGACCCAAGTCTTGATCTATTGTATCGCATATTAATTAATCAAATTTCATAAATTTCATAAATTTCAAAAGTACTAATTGCGAGTAAGCAATATTAAAGCTTAATTGGGCAAATTACGTCCATGTCCCTGAGTTTAATGCTTAATATCGCGCATGTTCATGTTTTTAAAATTATAACATCGGGTCCCTGAGTTTTAATAAATTATCAAATGAGTCCTTTTCTTATTTTTTTATTATTAAATTTTTTTAAAAATATCGTTTTACCCCCGCCATTCTCTCTCTCCTCCCGATCAGGCTCACGCGCACGGGCCGCCTCTCTCTCTCTCTCCTCCCGATTCGCTGCCAGCGGCCGCATCCCGCGTAAAACGGTAATTTTAAAAAATTATAATTATAAAAAAATAAAAAAAAAGAACCCATTTGATGATTTATTAAAACTCAGAGACCCAATGTTATAATTTTAAAAAATTGAACTTGCGTGATGTTAAGCGTAAAACTCAGGGACCTGAGCATAATTTGCCCAAGCTAATTTTATATATTAATTCATTACATATCCTCAAATTTTAAGATTTTCTGTTTATAAAAGAAATTTGTGTACGCATCTCAGTAGTCTATATGGCTTACTACTCATACCCATGAGATAAAAGGTTAGCCACTCGTCTATGCTCACAACAAAAATATATAGAAGTTTTTACATACAA
>JAEMOT010002397.1:285704-322227 GCA_019297695.1 Apostasia ramifera | reverse complement strand
ATCAAGGCTAATTTAGAAATGTGAAGTTCACCATCAAAGAATATGATGTGAAATATATGAAATACGTAAAATTTAAATAAATATGATGTGATAGTGGTAATATTTATGAATTGATGGTGAGATACGTAATTTTGTGTAAATTTAATGTCCTATATGTAAAAACTTCAAATATATATTATCTTCAGGCAAGTATAATCACTTTCACACGAGTAACCTAAAAATAATTCAATGTTATTTTTATTGTACTGTGGTACAACAAGATTTCAAAATTACTATAGCAAAAATCTAACTACTTATTGACAAATCTTTGATATACTTTGTTGTTTTGATCTATTTCCACGTCCAAGAATTTTTTATCATCATTATCTCTAACAAACTCGATCCATTAAGGACATTTTTCGCCTATTCATTGACTCTACCATAAGAAATCGCTATAGCATTGCCATTACTATAACATTATCATCCCATTACCGCCACATCATCTAGATAATTACAAAGGAATTTATCGTTGTTTTTTACTAGTTTGGCATAAAGATCAAATCAGGACCAAAGTGATACTAATTTAAAAAACAATAATAATAATAATAATAAATAAATAATTTTAATCATTCTACACAAATTTTAATATAAAAAATATTATTTTTTTTTACATACTTAATAATTTTTAATAGAAATATATACTTTATTTTACATCTTAGACCAAAATATTCGAATCGAGTATTTTGGTCTAGGATGTAAAATAAAATTAAAATTTTTATTAAAAATTATTGAGTATGTGAAGTAAAATAATTTTTTTTTATATTAAAATTTGTGTAGAATAATTAAAAAATTTTATTTTGAGTCTCTATCAACTTAACCTTAAATATCTTTGAAACACACAAACAAATCCACCCAGAGTTTAGTTTATTCTGAGTCTCTATCAACTATCATTCTATGCTACTTTAGAATCATTTCCTTTAGACATAAACTAACAATTCCATTAATTATTTATATTGATTTGTGACACATTATATTTCATTTGCGTACACGCTATAAAAAACCTTGAATATTACAGCTTATGTAATATCCTGTAATTCAAATACAATATATTATTTGTTTTGGCTTTAGGAAATTGGGTGACTTAAATACTTCCCAAGAAGTCTCCTATCTCAATACTATTCTATCTCAAGTATGCTTAACTACGATATTTCTTATAATTAGCTTTACAATTTTCTCCTAAAAGGTATCTCTATTATCTATACAGCTTAGGATCTCCCTTCTCTTTCTGATATAAGATGGTTCGTTTCTGTTCTCCTCTCACATTATTTATTGACCTAGAAGCCTGCTAGGAGACGCAGTTTATTCATGTGATTCCCTTCTTTGGAACATTACTCGACAATCACTTTTTGTTCTCTTCGGTCACGGAAGTCATAGGCCCACTAACTTTCGCCTGATTTGTCCTCGAACCACGTCATATTATGGAAGGTCAACTATAATACCATATTTAATATCTCATAATCCAAATGTAGAGGCATTGTTCGTTTTGACATTAAGAATTTATGTGACTTGAGCATTTACAAGGAGGTCACCTATCATAGTACTACTCTAGCCTAAGCATGCTAACTGTGATATTTTCTATTATTAGCTTTACAATTTTTTCTCAAAATATGCCTCTACTATTTGAAATTACGTGATAATATTATAGCATCTATGATCCAAATATAGAAGTCTATTATAGCTTTTGAGAACTACATAACTAGAGCACTTCCTGAGAGGTCATCTATCACAGTATTATTCCAATTTAAGTACATTTAACTATGGAGTTTCTTGTCATTAGCCTCACAATTTTATCCCAAAAAGTGCATTTATTATTTAGGATCATATTATCTATTTATATAGCTTAGGATTTCTTCTTTCTTTCTGATGCAGGACGATTCAGTTTTGTTCCCCTCTCACTGCTTTTTATAGGCCTAGAAATCTACAAAGAGCCACATTTTGATTCTCTTCTCTTCGGACATCACTTATCTATCATTCCTGCAGCTATAGACGTTACACCTTAGTTTAAATACGTTCCATCATATAATTTAAATTTTATGAAAATAATATATATATATATATATAGATAATATTTAAAGTTTTTGTGACGTGTATATAAATCTTCCCATATTAAAATCTTAAATTAAGTTCAATTAGTTTCATCTTAAAAATAACAGCAAAAAATAGTTTCACCTTAAAAATAACTAAATTATGTATGTTCCAAAAACGTGAGCGAGCAGTAGGGCTGTTACCGATCCGATTACGAGCCGAGCCAATACCGGCTCGAAATCAGATTGATCACATTTCGATCGACTCGAAATTGACTCGAGCTCGATTAGGTTCGACTTCGAGCCGGCTCGAGTCGATTCCAATCGATTTCAATTTATTTTCGAGTCGGCTCGAAAATAAATCAAATCTCAAAAATTTTTTTAGCCGATCTCGAGCCAGGTAAGCTCAACTCGAGATTGACTTAGTTTATAATATATATATATATATATATATATATATATTATAACATATATATATATTATATTTAATATATATTATATACGTATATTATATATATGTATTATAATATAAAATGTATTTAAATTCGAGCCAATTTTGAGCTGGATCGAGCCGAGCCTACTCTGGCTCAAAATCGACTCGAAATTACTACCGAGCCGAATTTTTGACTCGTTAGTCGGCTCATTTAGATCGACTCAATTTTAATTTAATTTAAAATCGATTCAATTTTCGATCAATTTTCGATTTTCGATCCATATTAACACCCTTTAGCGAGCAGAGCCGTTTGAACTGCAAGATCAGATTCTTCGGCTGCTCTGTTTCTTTTCCCGCCACTTCAAGCTTTTAAAAAGACAATAATTTGAGGAATAAGAAGCCCCGCCAAGAACAGAGCAAGGAAGCCAAGAAGCCAGCGATCGCCGCCATGCCTCCGAGAACCGGAAGCAACTGCGTCATCCACCTTTACTCCGCCGCCGACTTCGCCAGGACAATCCGGCGAAGCTCCACCTTCAACGAGATCGCCGGAATGGACGGCGAGACCCTGCTCGTCGTGAACCGCCAGACTGAGAGCGAGCTCGATCTTTTCGCCCCCGTCGACATCATCACGCTCAAGTTCATGGAATTGAGAGACGAACTGACGCGGCGCTCCAGAGTCCCCATCATCGTCGTCGTCCTCCCTCCCCACTTGGACAACCGCCGGACCCGAGGCTCCCTCTGCTCTGCCGCCATTGCGGCGGGCATAGCCATCTATGAGATCCAAGATAGGGCGGTCATGGCCGTCCGACTCTACGAGGTCCTGCGCGAGGGGATGGGGTTCACCGTCGTCGTCGAGGTCGAAGCCGGCGTGCTGGAAGTCACGCTTCTTTCCCTCTGCGGAGGCGTGTACTACGGTCGAGCGGCCAACGTCGTCAGCGGGCGAGACTTCGCCGGCTGCCCGCTCCTCCAGCACCTGATCGAGAAGCTCAGGCGGCGGTTCGGCTTCGACGTAAGCGCCGACGCCGACGCGTGCCGGCGGCTCAAGGCTGCGTGTGAGCGCGCGAAGACCAGGCTTTGCTCCGGCCGCGTCGACCCTGTCGTCATCGAAGTGGATTCGTTGCTGGAAGGCGTCGACTTGTGCGAGACCATCAGCCGTTCGGCGCTGGTGGAGATGAACCTTCGTCACATCGAGAGGGCGATCGGCGAGTGCTTGGCCCAAGGTGGGATCTCGCAGGACGCCGTCGACGACGTGGTGCTCGCGGGATCTTCCGGCCGTCTCCACCACGTGGCCCAGGCTGTTCGGAGGTTCTTCACGGAGGAGAAGCCGCTGAGGTTCACGATCGACCCCGCGGTGGTGGTGGAGCGCGGCACCAGAGACATAGTGAAGCAGCACTCCAGACGGTTCATTGATTCTTTTGGCTACCTCATCTTCAAGAATTGATCCATAATATTTCAAGATTATCATATTTTTAATTAATATTCATGATCATGAAATTTGAAATTCGATATTTTTTTCCTTTTTAAACAAATTTTCTTTCAAAAAAAAAAAACCATGTTTTCGTCTCAATCGAGGCTTCTTTCATTGATTGATCACTGCACTAATCAAGAAAAAGTCTGGGTATTTGATTCAATTTTATTATATTATTTAAAAATAAAAATAATTACCTAAATGCCACACAATTTAATTTTATTTATGCGTTACTCATTTATTTTTAATTAATTACGCTATGCACACTCAAAATATTATAAAATCTTACATACACATATTTTAACTTATTTCTATTATAATGAGTAATCATAATTTTTCAATAACCTAACTATAATTAAATTACAAAAAATTTGAGTCGTTCATCATATTATTTTAAAGATATTTAAATATATTTTAAGTGAAAATCCTAAAATCTTAATGTTTAGGCGACGGCAAATGAAGAAGACATCCGCGACGTGAATTAATTTTAAGATAAATCAACGCTTTAGTGTGGTATTGAGGAAGAAAAAAATATACAATATTAAGAGTAAAAATATAATTTAAATGATTTACTAACAAAATATTTTTTTTCAAATAGATTTTGATTAAATTTTAACTCAAATGTGTATGTAAGATTTTGTAATATTTTGAGTATACATAGTATAATTAATTAAGAATAGATGAGTAAGGCATAAATAAAATTAAATTATGTGACATGTAGTAATTATTTTTTAAAAATATTAAGATTTAATTTGATGGTGTATTTATTTAGATAATATTATAAAAAATATAAAATTATTATTCTAACTTATCATGTAAATGCTAACTCTAAGGTACTCTAATTATTAAGCAAAAAATTTAGATTAAATTGATTTTTAATTTAATGAAAAATAATAATTTAAACAACAACAACAGTAATAACCAAGCCTTAATCCCACTAGGTGGGGTTGGCTACATGAATCCTTTGTTTCCATTGCGCTCTATCAGTTACCAAATTTTTATCTAAGTTTAAGTAACTAAAATCACTCCTTATAGATTCTTGCCATGTCTTCTTTGGTCTCCCTCTTCCTCTTTGTACATGGGCAAAATTCAGTAACTTAATTTTTCTAACTGGAGCTTCAATTGGCCTACGATTTAGATGTCCAAACCATCGAAGCCGACTTTCTCTAAGTTTATCCTCAATTGGTGCAACACCAACTTTCTTTCGGATATACTCATTTCTCATTCTATCCTTTCGTGTATATCCACACATCCACCTTAACATCCTCATTTCTGCAATATTTATTTTATTTGTATGTTTCTTCTTTGCAGGCCAGCATTCAGCACCATATATCATCGTTGGTCTTACTACAGTTTTATAAAATTTACCCTTAATTTTGGATGGGATTTTTCTATCGCATAACACACCAGAAGCATTTCTCTATTTTACCCAGCCTGCTTGAATCTTGTTAATAACGTCATTATCTATTTCGCCATTATTTTGTATAATTGATCCAAGGTATCTAAAGCGCTCACTCTTCTTGACAATTTGATCACCAATTGTCACATCTCCAATATAAGTATTTTTTTCTTGACTAAATATGCACTCCATATAAAATTTAAAGATAACATAAATTTAAATAATTCAATAAAATTACTTAAATATTTCTTATTAATCAGTTTTATGTGTAAAAATTAAACAAGATGAATTGAAAATTCAAACAACTAATTAATATAAAAAATAATTGGTGAATCAAACCTCAGTAAAACTTAAAACCTCTCGTGAGCTATGTAAATTAGTTTAAATTTTATAAAGGATAATTTTATTCACCCTTGAGATAGAAATAATATTGTAAATTGGTGTTTATCAAAAAATAAAAATAAAAATAAAATATTATAAATTATTCATAATTTTTAAAAAAAAATTATTTGAATCTCTAGCATTGTAAAAAGTGTTATAATTTTGATGTCTCTTTTAAATTTTTATCATTTTCATTAAATTTTTTTATTTAAAATATGAAATTTGATTATTTTTTAATCAATTTAAATCATTTATATATTTTAAAGAACTATTGCACGTTTTTATATTCATCATTCTTTAAAAATTTAAAAAAAATTTAAAATTTAATTTCTCTTATTTTTTTTTCTACACTAAAAATATAAAAATAAAAAATATTAATATTATATTTTAAAATTATATTCTAAAATCAAAAAGTCAACAAACGATTAGAAAAAAGTTAACAATTAGATTTTAATTTGAACTAAAACTGTAAAATTTTTGTAACCTCAATGAATCAAATCGAATTTTTAAAAAATTATTACCAATTTGTAGTGTCATTCGATTTCAAGGGTTCGAATGTGAATTTAAAATTAAACATTAAATTGGTAATAAAAAAATGATGATTATATTCTTTCATTTGTGGTAAAACAAAAAAAAAGGCCATGTAGATCTAATCAACGGTTGATTTTCAAGTAAATCATCAAACACGATAACGACTTATCAACAAAATGTAATCCAACGACTCACTACGTCACTCCCCCACAAGTTAAAAAAAGATAAATTATATTTGAGTCTTTGAAGTTAGAAAGATGTTACAAGTTAATCTAATTTGAGCTCTTAAGGTATTTGTAAAAGCTTAGTTATTTGGTGTCAGTTAAGATATAATTATTAAATTTTTTTACCATTATGTTATTTATTAATTTTTGTACTTTTTAGAATATAATTTTAAAATATTAATATTTATATTATTTAGTTTAAACTTTTTAGAGTTGAAAAAATAAGATATAAGAGAAATTAAATTTAGAATGTATTTAGGAAGCGTTTGGTTCAGTGTTATCTCAATATTATGTTATGTTATCTTTAAAAAATAATTATTTAGTTTAATGATATCTTTAAATAATATTATAATTAATTACAAAAATGCCATTACATGCTGACATCTAGATGTCACCCTAAATCGGGCAACATCTCAAGATAACACTGTCAATTTATTATTATAATGTGAATAACTTCCAACTAAATAAAAATAATTTAAATAGCATTAATATTTTCTAATATCATAACATTGAACCAAACAAATGTCTATTGATAAATAACAATGATATTTAGATAACATGACATCTAAATAACATTGACATTGAGATAACACTGAACGAAACGTCCCCTTAGTTTAGTGTTATTTTGGTTATGACATATTATTTAGAGCGTGTTTGGATCAATGTTATTTTCAAATTATATTATGTTATCTAGAGAAAGTAATTATTTAGTTTAAGAATATTTACAAATAATCTTTTATTAGATTATAAAATTATTAATCAAAAGATGACACCTAGATGTCATGACATCTGGATTACATAATATGACACTAAGATAACAACGAACCAAACGCCCTGTTAAAAAGAACATTAATTTTATAATCAAATATAAGATTATTTGTAGATATTATTAAATCAAACAATTGTCTTCTCTAAATAATATAAAATAACATCAAGATAATATTGAACCAAACGCTCCCTAAATGACATGTATTAATAACTTTCTAAAAAGTTATAATGTTTAGACTATATGATATAACACCAAAATAATAATGAACTAAATGTCCCCTTAAATTTTTTGTTAAAAAATGAGGATAAATGACTTTAATGTTCTGTTTGATAACTGGTTAAAATTTTTTGCTTATTTTAGCTATAACTAAAATCTTAAAATTATTTTATACCTCATCCTACACAAATTTTAATATTAAACAATCACTTTATTTCACATCCAACATAATTTTAATATAATTAACTCACTTTATTTCACATCATGCATATTTTTCTAAAAATTTCTACAAAATTTTTTCAAATCATCTTTTTTTCCTCCAAACAAACATAGCCTAATAGTCATTTAAAATATATAAATTATTTAAAGAAATAAGAAATAATCAAATTAATTTCATGTTTTTTTATAAGAATGAAAAAGCCAATGAAAAAGATTCTAAAAAGGGGGGACAAAAAAAAATTTCAGCATTTTTGCAGTCCCACAAACTAAAATAAAAAAATTTTAAAGATTGAGATCAATTTAAAGTGCTCACGAAATATCTAAGACCAGCATGCAATTTAACCAATAATTTAATTTCACGTCTGCTGCAAAAACTGGAAGTTGGCAAACCTCACCTTCCTGAACGGATTTTCCTTCAAGCTGAAGATACTGCAGACGGAGAAGTGGAAGGCAAAGGTGAGTAATAAGCATTTATGAGAACTCCAGTTAGCTCGCTCTAACGTCACTGTAATTATGAACAACACGAGGGAGACGTCTGACCAGCAGATGTTCTCATTCTATTTGATCAGTAATTAACTTCAACTCTCTATTTGTTTGCCAATTAAAAATTAACTTAATTTAATTTTAAAAATAATTATCTATATGCCATACTATTTAATTTTATTCATGTATTACCCATCTATTTTTAGTTAATTACGTTATGCACACTCAAAATATTAGAAAATCTTACGTACACACACTTTAACTTGCTTTCATTATAATGAGCATTAATAATTTTTCAATATCCTAACTATAGTTAGGTTATAAAAAATTTGAGTCGTTCATTATATTATTTTAATAGGACAGATCAGTGCTTTAGTGTGGCATTAAGGAAGAAAAAAAATATAATTTTAAAAATTTACTAAAAAAATATTTTTTTTCAAATAGATTTTGACTGAATTTTAACTCAAGTGTATATATAAGATTTTGTAATATTTTGAGTGTACATAACGTAATTAACTAAGAATGGATGAGTAATGCATAAATAAAACTAAATAGTGTGGTATATAGGTAATTATCTTTTAATTTTAACCTGATATATCATATTACACATAAAATTTAATATTAAAAATTAACTTTATTTTATATCCTACACACATTTATAAAATAATAACTAACTTATATTATATCCCTCACATATCCCAACATAATAACTAATTTTATATCGCATCCCTCACATATCCCAATATAATAATTAATTTTATTTCACATCATTCACAACTTTCAATAAAAATTATTTTTATTCAAGTTTAATTTTAACCTTATTAAATTTAATTTTATAAACAGTTTGTTTGTAAAATTTAAATTTAATAAGATTAAAATTAAATTTAGATAAGATTATTTTTTTATTGAAATTTGTGAACAATGTGAAATAAAGTTAGTTATTATGTTGAGATATGTGAGAAATGTGACGTAAAGTTAGTTATTATTTTAGTAATGTATGTAGGATGTAAAATAAAGTTAATTTTTAATATTAAATTTTATGTGTGATGTGATATATCAGGTTAAAATTAAACTAAGTTGATTTTTAACTGTCAAACAAACGGGCCCAAATAGTAAAAAAAATTAAAAGATATTTACTTCGATATTATTTAAATATCATATCATTGTATTTAAATGTTATTCAACTTTTGATCACATGTAGATGTCAATTGTCTTAAGCTCTTTTTAGTGCGAGGACTAAAATCAGAGTCAAAATAATACTAGTTAAATAATAATAATAATAATAAATAATTTTTTATTATATTCTATACAAATTTTTAATATGAAAAAATATTATTTTATTTCACATACTCAATTATTTTCAATAAAATTATTAACTTTATTTCACGTCCTAGAATAAAATACCCGATTCACTTATTTTTGTCTAGGATGTGAAATAAAATTGATAGTTTTACTGAAAATAATTGAGTATGTGAAATAAAATAATATTTTTATATTAAAAATTTATATAAAATGTAATAAAAATTTATTAATTATTATTATTATTATTTAAACTACTACCATTTTGGTCCTGATTTTGATCCTCTACCAAACATGGTCTTAGGGAGCTTTGGTGGTATGGTTTGTAGTTTAACTAAAACTTGATATGTAAGACTTCAAAAATAAATTGACGTGACCTAAACTCGATCTTATCCAAACCTAAGTTGCTCATAACTTGTTTTACCATATGAACGCTTACTTTATAGTTAATTTACAATATTTCTGCTCGAAATAAAATAACCAAAAAAAGTTCTGAAGTCTTGATCAACATTTTTACTTGTCTTTCTTGGTCCCACATTCTTAAAGCCATCTACTCGACTTTCTTTCATCCTCGATTTGTATTAAATATTTTGTCTTTTTTTTACCTCTTAGCAGATCAATTTAAGATAATTCTAAATAGTTTGTTAGTACTACCACTAACTTAAACACATTGCAAAAACATTAAAATTCTTAAACACAGGGGAGAAACTAACATCTTTCTTTTATTTATTGTAATTGTAGAGCCTAAACAGCTCTCTAACTTCTCAGTTTCATTTGCTCACCTTCTTGTTGTCATTATTTTGGAGTTAGCTCTTAGCTTACACTTTAAATAGTCTTAACTTTTCTTTGGGATAGCTAGGTTTGTTCTCATCCTCGTTTGTATATAAAGCATTCTTATAAGTGATCACCTTCACCTGACTAGTTTCATTGTCTACTCATGACAAGAGTAACCATGACCAATATCACTATCATACATTAGTGAAGAAGGGCATATAATTAGGTGTCCAAGGAGTAAGCAGATCCCTCCTGCTCCTGGACACGTGATTTGGCTCCTTTCTCTTCTAAGTCATTTTCTTTGAGAAAATAAGTTGTTCAATGACAACTTTAAGAGCACTCTTTATGGAAATCATTGATTGAAGGAGTTCGGATCTGATACTAACATGCCATGTATTACATCTCTACCCTCTTAAGCTTTAGAGAATGGTTGATATTGGATCCATGAAACTATGGGTTATCCTTTTTTGATGGCAATTATATATGTATTACTCTGTAGAATCTCGGGGCACTTATTGGCGGAGTCAGCAATAGGGAATTCTGACTATTTTACCTCTCACACATTTATTTTCTCACACATACATCACCCATGCTAGAGTTTTCCTAGAAGAAGAGGAGTAACATGAATATATAATATCTTCTTGAATTCCACTAGTGTTGCTTCTGAGAAAACAGCTGATATATTATGTTGTTATCCTATTTATAGGGGATTAAAGTCCCACTTATATCAGCTTTGAATTCTATATCTATTTGTCCCTTTCTCCAATTTCATCTAATATCTTAGTTATAGTTTGGCAAAAGCTTTTGCCCTAGTATTTGACCAGTAGGAGATTGTATTGTATAACTCTCCAACTCTTAATAATATATTATATTCTTTGAAAGTATTTTTTGTTTATAGGAATCTCTTGGAGCTTCATGGGCCTTCCCTTGGTGTTTCCCTCTTGACCTAGGTTTTCTTCTTGACCTAAAGTTTCTTAGATGCTAAGTCAAATTTTTTCTCTCAAGTTTACACACCTTGTGCCTCTCTGAGATTCATTTTCTTCATTCATCAATTTTTAAGGTTTTGACACCTCTGGCTTTTACTACTATTCTATATTGACATTGTTAGAACATAGAAGGTGATTAAGATTTTCTTCGAATAGCTATAGGTAGTATCTCAGAAAATAAAATAAAGAATAGAGTAAATTGCATCTAAGATGTAAGGTGTAGAAGGCATTGCAAATTAATCATAATTTTTGAAAAAATCTCAATTTTGAGCTCCTGAGGTAATAAAAATGCTAAGATTTTGCATTTTCTTTTAGAATATTGTTTTTTTCATTGGCTTTTCCTAATAGAAAATATAAAATTTGATCATTTTGAATAATATGTTGATTCCTCTATTGTGATTATTGTGTAATCATGTATTTTGAAGTTTGTCAATATATTTAAATTAGTTGGTAATTAAAGATTTATTGAGTTTGATGTATGTAGGCTTGATGTTTTATTGCTAATTTAGTGTTCCACATAATAGTTTAAGTAAAAGAAGTTTAGCAAGCCTTAAAAGAACAAATAGAGCTAAATTGATGATTATATTTATTATTTATTATTTATATTTTAGTGAAATTATTACAATATTGTCCTTTGTCCTTAAAGTGTTAAAAGATTTGTGGATCATGGTTTGAGCACTTAGAAAATTATTAGATGTTAGTTGAATCAAGTTTAGACTGAATAAAAATGAGTTAGATCAATATATGTAAAAATTACTGGATACAATTGTTAATTAAACTCATAATCAATCAGGTAATCAATTGAGAAACCTATGATCGATTGGGGCTACTGTGATGCAATTAAAATAAGTTTTTCGAAAAGTTATTCTTTTGATTGATCAACCCGAATTGATCAGTTGATCAATCAAAGGCAGAGTGCTACTTGATTGAATATTGGTCCTTTGATCAATCAATTAATTAATCGAAATCATCTAAAATGTAGCTATTGAGTTTTTAATAACTATTTGCTTTATCGATTAAAGGTAAGTTCTGTATTCACTTTTATTAGTTGTTGGAGATTTTTTCTATATAAATAATTTGATGTGTGATGATGATCTTTTAAGCATATATTTGAGTCCATTTGTTGAGAACAAATCTCTTTAGTGTGAAAACATTAAAAGTTAATTAAAGAGTAATTATTACACGATTAAGAAGAGATCAAGCATTCAAGTGCTCATTGATGTGATCTACTCTCTTTAAGCTCCTCAAGGTGCAATCCAGAGAAAGAGAGAAATTTGTTTTTTGTTGTTATTGTATATGTTTGCATATTTAGTTAGTGAAAATGATTGTATTTTTAATAGATTCTTTACACTAGGTGTGAAGAGAGTCCCTTGAGTAAAGAGGGAATGCGCTTAGTTGTCTTCTTTAATTATAAAAAATAATTGTATTGAGTTTACTCCGAATTTCTATTAAGAAGTGTTTTCAGTAAATAGTTAGTAACTTCCAATCTTAGAAACTCAGATGCAATTTACTCTAAAAACTTTTTTGAAACTAGAGAATTTGGAGCCTTTGATAAGAAAATTTATTGCATTTAATCCTGACACATAAGACATTCAGGGGACAATGACAATATGCCATGTGTTGGAAGTGGACCCTTCACCCAACACGAGCAAACAGCGCAAACGGTTGGACAATTCGGTCAGTCCGGCTAAATCAATGAGTTTTCTGCCCAGCCAATAGGGTAACTTAATCAGACCGTCCAGCTATTCGCTTCGTTCGCTTGTCGTCGAGTGCAGGGTCCACCAGTAGCACGTTATCAATGCACTAAAAACTTTCGTTTCTCTTCTAGGCAACATTAAAGGAGAAATTAACACACAAAAAAAACACTAATGGAGAAAAAGCAGGACAACATTTAGAGCAAGAAGAACACTTGAAGCGATCACTAATGAATGGCTGATTCAGCGGATTAGTGACGCGCGCACTTGTTGGTTCCAAAGTCTTCTTCATCCGCACCGATCACCCAACCTAACTTAACCACCATTCTTCTTCCCCAATCTTTCCTCTTTCTCTCTCCACTTACTTTATATACGATATCTTCCTTATCGGCACCATTCAAGAACTCCGGCAATGGCGCCACTCCGGTGGTTTTGCCTGTTCTCTGCTCTCTCTCTTTGCATACTCATTGTTGATGCCCAAGCGCCTGCCGCCGGTCCAGCTCAGCAGCCGCCGCCGGCGACAGCTACCCCTGTGGCGGCACCCACGGCACCGGTTACTAATACCTCTCCGGCGACGGCTCCACCACCGGTAACTGCAAACCCTCCGGCGAGGGGATCGCCACCTGAAGCTGCTCCTGTGCAGCCACCTGCAGCGGCACCACCGCTGGCGACGCCGCCGCCGACATTACCTCCGCAAGTGCCGCCACCAGTTCGGGCTCCAATTCCGCCGCCGAGATTGCCTCCGTCGGCACCTCCAGCCCAGGCGCCGGCTCCGGCTCCGAATCCGAGCGCGTTCATTGAGCCGCCGGCGCCAGCGCCGGCGCCGGTCAAGGGGAGCAAGAAGCACAAGAAGAGAAAGCATAGGACGAGGCACGCCCAGGCTCCGGCGCCGGCGCCGGTTGCGACTAGTCCGCCGGCGCCACCAGTTTCAACTTCCGACGATAACGACGTTACGGCGCCGGCTCCGTTGCCGGACGATGTAATGACATCACTGATTATTTCTTGGTTATTATTCCCTCTTTATTTTATTTAAATTTATATAATTTTAAAAAGAATCTAAAAATAAGGTAAATTAAGGACTTAAATGGAAAAAAATTAAGGAATATAAATTAAAATATAATTATAAATAAATTATAGAAACTTATGAGTAGTTTATTCTTAAGAAAGTAATTGTTCAGTGATATTTCTGTTGAGTTTGGGTCAAATTTGAGTTGAATTTAGGTCTAATGAATAATTTTTAATTTAAAAAATATAAATTTTTTAATAATTATATAATAATAATATTCTAATTTAAAATGCTATTTTTAATAAGAAAGAATTTATACGGTAGTGCGATAGATTTTGAAAATGAGAGGAATTCAAATTAAGGTAATAGAATAAATTTATAAATAAAAATTTAATTATGAGCTTAACAAATTAAATGAAAATATAAAATGATGATAACAAAAGTATTAGAATCAATCATAAGGACATTAAATTATAATAAAAATTATTTTGATTTTTATATTTTATCGATCATTTAAATCAAGTCTGTTCAGTTCTATTAGAATTATATATTAGACCCAAGAATCAAATCATATAATTTATTGTAAATATTTTAAGAACTAAAATCGACTCAAATTCATTTAGACCTGACCCAAATTTATTGGTTCGGTTTCGTTTCGGGCCGGTTTTTAGTTCTTCGAGTTTTGTTGCACGCCCCTAGTTACCCTTACACGAGTTAGGCATGCTCGAAACATAGCACGTTAATTTATAGTTTTATTTGAACTCAGACTACCCCTCCAATATTTTAAGTTCGAGCTTGCTCGACTCAATTAGCATTCAATACTAAACTGGCTCAAAATGTAATCAAGAACATCTATTCACCAATGAATTAAAAATTATTTTGGAACAAAAATTAAATAAAATTCATTGGGGCTTCAGACTTTGTCTTGTTTGGCGCAAAGATTAAAATCAGGACCAAAATAGTACTAGTTTAAAAAATAATAATTATAATAATAAATAATTTTTTTTTAATTATTTTACATAAATTTTAATATAAAAAATATTATTTTACTTTACATACTCAATAATTCTCAATAAAAATATCAACTTTATTTCACATCCTAAACTAAAATATTCGAATCAAATATTTTGATCTAAGATGTGAAATAAAGTTAATATTTTTATTAAAAATTATTGTATATGTGAAGCAAAATAATATTTTTTATATTAGAATTTATATAGAATTTATTATTTTTTAAACTAGTACTATTTTGATCCTCGCATCAAATCGGGCCTTAATTCAAATATCAATCATTATGAGTTTTTTTCCAATCTAGAAAACTTTATGAATTTTTAAATGTTTCCTTCATTTTTTTTATTTTTGTTATTTTTTTTTTATTTTTTATTTTTTATTTTTTTTGCAGAGTGGAACCATTGCCATATGTGGTAGATTGTCAGCAACCTCATTGGCTGCCCTAGTGCTCTTTGCAATACTGAGTTATTAGAGTTCATTATTTTCAGCACACGAAATTCATGTTATGTTCATGACGGAGAGGTTTGGGATTTTACTATTTCTTTAAGAATAGGTCCAATATTAATTTTTTTTAGTCCTGTTTGGATCTGTAATAAATTGAAGAGCAGTTGGATGTTTAAAGTGATAATTTTGCAAAGTGAATCTGTGGAATAATGAAAATATTATTTTGTGTAAATTTAAATATGAAATATGTGGAGTATTTACATGTTCAACATTTTAAACCTTTTTTAGCTATAAAAATATATTTTTAATCCATTTAATTTACAAATATTTCATTTTACTGCATTTTTTTTTCTAAATTGTTTTAAGTTGAGCAAACCAAGGTTTTAAAAATCGGACCGGACCAGCCGGTTCAACCGGTCGAACCGTGAACCGGTCAGCCAACCGGTCCGGTTTAATTTTATAACCGGATCCGCTTAAAACCGACCAGAATCGGTCTAAGCCGCAGTTCAACCGGTCAACCGGTGAACCGGTACGGTTGCACCGGTTGAGTTTAAAATTAAAAAAAAAATTTCCTAAATTCTGGATCCCTAACTCAGCCTCCGTTCTGCGGCCTTTACTCGCGCGACAGTCACGAACTCGAGATTTCTCTTACCTCGCACTCTCCTCTCCAACCCCTATCCTTTCGGAATGATTTAGTATTTTAGTAATATAAAATAATAAAATAATTTAGTATTTTAATATTGATAAAGCATATATTTATTCAGATCTTTTAATGATGTACTAAATATTATACTCAATTTGTGATTTGCAAATATTTTGTTGGGTTATTGTTATTTCGATTTGCTTGGAATTATTTGAGTTATTGACATAAGATATTATTTATTAAATTCAATTATTAAACATTCATGTTATGTCTAATTATTGTGTTGATGTGTGAATAATATATATCTTAACTATATTTATATTATATTTTATTAGTTTTTTTAATTTTTACTTCATCCCTGTTCGACCCCGATTCGACCATTGAACCTTGAACCTTTCAGTTTGCCAGTTCTAAAGCCGATCCAATTTTCAAAACCTCGGAGCCAACCACATTTTGATCACGTTAGCTTCCAGCTTAAGTGGTTATTAATTAATCACAATAAATTCTTAAATTCAGTAAAATAATATTAAAATTACTTTTAAGTTTTTGAGATATGAAAATTACGTATATTATTTATAAGTTTCTGAGATTTCAAATTAATTGCATATTTAACAGTTCAATTTTAAATTTACTTGCATTTCTTTGAGGTTTGAAATTAACATAATATAAGTTTCCCAAATTTAAATTAATTGATTAGTGCAGTTGAATTGTTTAATGTCCCAAAATGAGAAACCTTATATTAGATAAAATAAAAAATGAAATAAAATAAAAGTAATCTTATATTAAATAAAAAATAAAATAAAAGTAAACTTTTCTTTTTATGAGAAAAATAAAAGTTAACTTAATAATCATTTGAATAGAAATTATTAGGAGTGACAATATACGACCAAACCCGTGAACCCGATCCGAACCCGACCCATAAATTTTGGGTATGGGTCATAAATTTTAACCCATTTATTAAAAGGGTCGGATTCAGGTTGGGCATAATCAGGTCAGGTCGGGTTCGGGTTGGGCATAATCAGGTCAGGTAGAGTTCGTGTTGAGCATTTATCAAAAAATACTCTATAAATGGGTCGAGTCGACCTGCCAACTCAATCCATTTATGTTGGGTTCGGGTCATAGATTTTGACCTACTTAATAAATATGTCGGATTCGGATTGAGGATATTCGGATCTAGTAGGATTCAGGCTTGACCCGAACCTGACCCGTTAACCCATTTTGCCACCCCTAGAAATTATTCTATTTGGGCGGTACAACTATCTCAATTATCCATAAAAACTTATTATGTACGACGAGGCTACATTAGCAGTTCCTTTACTAATTACGTAGTACCACACATGTGAGGTGGCCTCGCCACTCAATAACTTCATGAATAGCATTAAAACGTCAAGCATCTGGAGAGATTGATAAGTTGGCATGATCGGACAGTGTGTTAGAAAATTGAACCTAATGATTATGATGACCAGACGATTAACTATTCTACTAGATGAGGTAAGTATTTAGATAAATATTCATTGAGAAAGATAGGTATAGTTTGAGACTAGATATATATTTGTCGAGAACATTTGGTATATATGTACTCACATCCTCTTCAATTAATATATATCTGATCTCATGTTATATTTATGTTTTTATACGGATATTTACTTGATACCTACATTATCTATTAGCTAAATGGATCTTCCTATTAGTCAATATGATTGACCAACCAAAAGATCCGATCGTTTCACAGACTGGCCAGCTGGCTAACCGGAATGTCTGTCTGAGTGTTTGTTGTGTTAACGTCAACAGCAGAGTGTTTCGACACCGATTGTATTTTCAATGTTTGTTCTTACATCATCACTCAAGCAGTAGTTTTCCTGCTGATCTCCATCACCGGTCCTAAAGTTTTTGAACTTATCAGCTCATTTGCTCGGAACAAAACTCTAAATAAATCCTTCCAGGTTTGATGCTCGCTCACTACTAACTCTATTTAATTTTAAACAAGCATATCACATCGTATATAAAATTTAATATTAAAAATTAATTTTATTTTATATTCTACACACATTACTAAAATAGTAGTTAACTTATATCACATCTCTCACAAATTTAAATATAATAACTAATTTTATTTTACAATATTTATAATTTTTTTAAAAAAAAAATTATCTAAATTTAATTTTTTTTTTAAAATTAAAATTTGCAAGCAAATAGATTTAACATTTAATTGGATATCTTTGTCGTAAAATTGGTAAGTCGACGGATCATCATTCCAATAAGATCGATGAAGGGCTAATATAATAAAATGGGATTAGACAAATTTTTTGAGCCTTATAATCTGAATTTTTAAAAAAATACGTAGAGTGATACGGGTAGCACTATTATCAAAATTTAGGCTCTGTTTGGCGCAAGGATCAAATCAGGACCAAAATGATACTAATTTAAAAAATAGGAGCATTTACTTACATATCTCTTAAATCATCTTGAATTACATATTAAACCCTTCATTTTTTAATTTTACAACTTAACCCCCTAAATTATCTAAAATTGAAAATTAGTAGAATACATATATTTGCAAATATATTTATAATATTTGTATATATATATTATTGGTAATAAGCATCCAAATAATTATAAATCAGCAAAAGACATCCTTTAAAAATCTTGAGAAAGAACTAAATATGTTATTTTTGGATGATTTAGGGGGTTAAGTTGTAAAATTTAAAAATGAGAGGTTTAATATGTAATTCAAGATAATTTAAGGGTTATGTATGTAATTCTCTCTAAATAATAATAATAATAATAATAAATAATTTTTTTAATTATTTTACACAAATTCTAATATAAAAAATATTATTTTACTTCACATTCTCAATAATTTTCAATAAAAATATATACTTTATTCACATCTTAAATTAAAATATTCGAATCGAGTATTTTGGTTTAGAATGTAAAAAAATAAAGTTAATTTTTTTATTGAAAATTATTGAGTATGTGAAATAAAATAATATTTTTTATATTAGAATTTGTGTAAAATAATTAAAAAAATTTATTTATAATTATTATTATTATTTAGAGAGAATTACATACATATCTCAAATCATCTTGAATTACATATTAAATCTCTCCTTTTTAAATTTTACAACTTAACCTCCTAAATCATCTTGATTTAATTAAGAATGTTGAAGATAATTTTACTCGTAAACCTGAACAATTTGAAGAATTTTTAGAAGATACTAGATCACCTTTATTTCCCGGTTGCAATAACTTCACCAAACTTTCAGCATTAATGCGATTGTATAATTTGAAGGCAGCTAATGGATGGAGCAATAAGGGTTTTTCTGATTTATTACAGTTATTGAAAGAAATATTACCTGCACCAAATCAACTTCTGATTTCAACCTATGAGGCAAAGAAGATAATTTATAAATTAGGGATGAACTACGAAAAAATGAGTGCATGCCCTAACGATTGTGTTTTATACAGAAATGAATATATTGATTTAAATCAATGTCCACAATGTGGAAAATCAAGATGAAAGTTATGTGCAGATGGCACTAAGGAAAAGCATGGTGTTCTAGCAAAGGTTATGTGGTATTTGTCACCTATACTACGTTTTATACGATTATTTCGTAATGAAGAACATGCAAAGAATCTTACATGGCACGCTGATGGTGAAGGTCGCATATGTGATCGGATGATGCGGCACCCGGCAGACTCAGCGCAATGGAAATCTTTTGATTTTATGTATGAAGATTTTGCCGAAGATCCTAGAAACTTAAGACTTGGGCTGTGTATTGATGGATTTAATCCACATAGTGTTTAAGCAGTCAGCACAGTTGTTGGCCATATAATGGAACGCCTTAATAAGCGAAATCTGCTTATGTTGCCGCAAATGAACGAGCGACATTATTAAGCAACCGAATAATGGACATATCTCAAGGTTCTGTTATTATTATTTCATATAATAATGGGTAAGTTATTTTATTTTTTTTAATAGCAAATATCAATTTTTATTATTTAATCATAGCATCTATTTTCTCAGGGACCATTGGATGTTAGCCATGTTAGATCTATATAGTTTACTTGTGTACTGGATGGATCCTGTTGGACACAAGATTCGTAAAGATTTACATGCAATTATTAATACGTAAGTATTTTACATATATACATGTGATTGACATTATTGCATTAATAATCAACTTATTTTTTCAATAGCTCCATTACTCGTTTTGGAATGGAACGCCTTAATAAGCGAAATCTCAAAGTAAAAGTCAACACAATTAAGGTATTGCTTTTAATTAATTTTTGTTTTAACTAATATAATTTTTAAATACTTTATACTTAAAGACTAATATTTTGTTGTTAAAGCAGTGTCCAAGACAGAAGGATAACATTCAATGTGGATATTTTGTCCTTCGTTATATACGAGAGATTATTCATTTGAGAGTTACGAGTATCCAAATGGATGTATGTAATAAATATTTTTTTAGAAATTTTATTTTATTAGCATATTTTATTTTTCTATAATATAACTAATATTAATTTTCTTTATTTGCAGTTTTTTGGAAATAATGTGACTTATAGTGACAATGAAATAGATCAAGTTCGTGAGAACTTGCTGAATACATATGTGATTCGTGACACTTATGGGATGGTATATTATTTATAAATTCGACAATAATACATATATTGTAATATACTAAATCTTTAAAAAGTTTTAATCTAATACATTTTCAATGATAATGCAGGTGTACATCGTTAATTATATTTTTTACAAATTCTTCAAATAGGTATAATTCTTATTATTCATTTTGAGTATGTATGCAACCTCTAGATATATTACTTGTGATTTCTAACTTTGTGATTGATAATGCAGGTCAACTAGAGCTATATGCATGTTCTTTCGGACCTCCCTGTAAAGCGTAGGCAGTATGTATGTATTTAATTGTGCATATTTTTAGTTGTAAAATTTTTTATTTGATGTAATATTTATAATTTCTTGATTGTGTGTATATGTGTGAGTGTGAAAGGGGGTAAATTGCTTTTCTAAAATGCTGGTTTAACTGATTCAATTGCTTTCTTGAAATGTTGATTATACCTTAATTAATTGATTGAGAATTATATTTGAATGCTGATCAGAACCTCCTAAAATAATTGAATTCCATAATTCTTATTTTGTTTTGATTGTTTGATATGTTCATCAATGTGATTTGAGATTCTTTCTTAATAGTGAGAATGTTGTAGTACTGCAGGTTTTAAAAAATTTCATAATTTACTAATTTTTTGTAAAAAAAAAAAAAAAAAATATTTACAGCGGTTGTCTTATACAACCGCTGTAAAAGAGTCTAAAGCAGCTCTGTATATGTGTATTCTTTTACAGCGGTTGTTTAAGACAATCGCTGTAAAAGCGTACTCTTTTACAGCGGTTGTTTAAGATAACCGCTGTAAAAGCGTTCAAAACCGCTGTCAAAAGGCCAGAGCTTTTACAACACTCGCATAGAAAGCGGTTTGTTTGCGGTCTTTTACAGTGGTTTTTAACCGCTGTAATAGACCAATATTCTACTAGTGCTAGTATCTTGCTCTTAAGAGAATATTATGATTGCATAATGATATTCTATAAGCTTAAGTAATTATAAATTTCATTGACATAGCAAAATATGCTTTTATGTAACCATTATGTTATTTTATGTAGCAAAACTTTGCTATGTAGAGGAATGACGTGGAAATGTGCCATTCGGCCCAGCCTACACGTGTGTCTGCATGCAACTAATCTTTGTTCTACACTGACAGATGATCGAGACCCAATAATTTCTCACACATTCATGCACTTGCACATGATCTAAACTCAAGAAGTTCTCCCAAGTGGGCAAGGTTCAAAATTTATTTAGACTATTTATTTAGAGGTAGGGGTGGCATCAAGTCGAGTTTGAGCGAGTTTATTTGAGTTGATTTTGTACACTTGCAAAAATAAACAATATTATACAGTCAATCATTCTCCCACGTATGGAATTTGCTTTAATTCAACGTTAACGTAATAAATAGTTATAAAAACACCACTATTCAAAATAAATATATTGATATGTTATACATCTATCGCTAAAGGTGCCTATCAACCTAAAATAGATTGATATACTATCAAAAATATGTGTAATTACAAATATTTATTTTTTAATCATAGTATTATGCTAAAATGCTTAGATAAGACAAGATCAAAGACATATTCTCTTCAAATACCCTTAAAAATGATAGAATACTCGTGTAATTGCCAGTATTCAGTTAAAATAACTTATTATGTACTGAATCGTACTCTAAATTCCCTTATTCAGCTTAAATTCAACCTTAATGCAATGAGTTGTTGTGAAAAATCGTTATTCTATTTAAATACATTGATATATCATAAACCAGTCTTTAAAAGTGCCTAATGGCTTAAAATAGCTTGATATACTATCAAAAAGATGTGTAATTTTCGATATTTTATTAAAACTCAGTCATATGTCCTTAATAGATCGTGTAATATCTGCTTTAAATTAAAATACATTTATATAGCAAATATTGGTTGTTCAATATAGTAAATATTAGTTATTTTATAAGAGCATCACATTAAAATGCTTTGATATAGACAAGATCAAAGTTAAATTGCTTGTATTCTCTTCAAATCGTATCAGAAATGATTGAATACTTTTATAATTGCTAGTATTCAGTTAAAATAACTTATTATGCAATGCATCCTTCTCTAAATGCTTGTATTCCACTTTAATTCAATGTTAAAGCAACGAATACTTGTCAAAACGTCACTATTCAACTCAAATACGTTGATATATTATAAATCAATCTTTATAGGTGACTCATAACATAAAATAGATCGATATACTATCAAAAATGATAAAATACTCATATAATTGCTAGTATTCGGATAAAATAACTTATTATTCAATAAATCATTCTCTAATTGCTTGTATTCGACTTTAATTGAACGTTAACGTAGTGAATAGTTGTAAAAATATCACTATTCAATTCAAATACTTTGATATGTCATACATTATTCTCTAAAAATGCCTAATAACTTGAAATAGATAGATATACTGTCACAAAGATGTGTAATTATCGGATTTTATTAAAACTCAGTTATATGTCCCTAATAGATCGCCAGATAACTTCTTTCGGCTAAAACACAAAGATACAACAAATATTAGTTGTTTAATCCAAGTATTATGTTAAAATACTTTGATATAGATAAGGTCACAGTCATATTGCTTGTATTTTCTTCAAATTTCAATGAAAATAATTGAATGCTCGTATAATTTCTAGTATTCAATTAAAATAACTTATAATGCATATACGTAAGATCAAAGTCAAATTGCTAGTATTCAATTAAAATAACTTATAATATAGTAAAACGTTCTCCAAATGCTTGTATTCTATTTCAATTCAACGTTAACGCAATGAATAATTGTAAAAATATCGCTATTCAAAACAAATATATTGGTATGTTATGCAATGCGTCGTTCTCTAAATGCTTATATTCGACTTCAATTCAACATTAAAGCAACGAATACTTGTCAAAACGTCACTATTCAACTCAAATACATTGATATATTATAAATCAATCTCTATAGGTGCCTCATAACATAAAATAGATCGATATATTTTCAGAAATGATAAAATACTCATATAATTGCTAGTATTCAGATAAAATAACTTATTGTTCAATAAATCATTCTCTAAATGCTTGTATTCGGCTTTAATTGAACGTTAACGTAGTGAATAGTTGTAAACACATCACTATTCAATTCAAATACCTTGATATGTCATACATTATTCTCTAAAGCATCCACAATCTATATAGGATGGTGCAACCATTTGATTTCTTTTTGCTCTTTGTAATTAAAGGATGGTCCAAAGAAATGATCACTCCAGACTGGTTAAGATGGCATCATACTGGCACTAAAGGACCTATACAAAAGGAAAACTCTTACATGGACATGTGTCTTGATTTCCTTGGCTCGGTCAGCATATTTCAGTGTATTGACCGTGTGATGATACTGAACATTGGCTGGCGATATTGTAGCTATCATAACTGTTTGAGAATTGCCACTGAGCCCATCCTTTAATATCCGAGTCAGCTTACTGCAGAGTACTTAGCATAAGACTCCATGACATGGTGTATATAGATACACACATATAAGTAGGTTCTTCATGGTAAGCATGTCATATGTCCCTAATAGATCGCTAAATAACTTCTTTCAGCTAAAACACAAAGATATAACAAATATTAGTTGTTTAATCAGAGTATTATGTTAAAATACTTTGATATAGATAAGGTCTCAGTCATATTGCTTGTATTTTCTTCAAATTTCAATGAAAATAATTGAATGCTCGTATAATTGCTAGTATTCAATTAAAATAACTTATAATGCAGTGAATCATTCTCTGAATGCTTATATTTGTCTTCAATTCAACATTAATGCAACGAATATTTGTAAAAACATCACTATTCAATATAAATACATTGATATGTCATAAATCTGTCTCAATAAATGCCAAATAACTTAAAATAGATTGATATACAATGAGAAATGATAGATTACTCGTGTAATTATTAGTATTCAGTTAAAATAACTTATTATACAGTGAGTTGTTCTCCAAATGCTTGTATTTTGCTTCAATTCAATATTAACTCAATGAATAGTTGTAAAAATATTGCTATTCAAAATAAATATATTGATATATTATAAATCTGTCTCTAAAAGTGCCTAATAACCTAAAATAAATTGATATACTATTATAAAATATGTGTAATCACAAATATTTATTTTTTAATCTTAGTCTTATGCTAAAATATCTAGATATAAACTAGATCAAAGACATATTCTCTTCAAATACTCTTAAAAATGATAGAATACTTGTGTAATTGCCAGTATTCAGTTAATATAACTTATTATGCATTGAATCATACTCTAAATGCCTTTATTCAGCTTAAATTCAACCTTAATGCAATGTGTAGTTGTGAAAAAGTTGCTATTCTATTCAAATATATTGATATGTCATAAACCAGTATTTCAAAGTGCCTAAAAGCTTAAAATAGATCGATATACTATCAAAAAGATGTGTAATTGCCGGTATTTTATTAAAACTCAGTCATATGTCCCTAATAGATCGCCAAATATCTGCTTTCAATTAAAATACATTGATAAAATAAATATTAATTATTTAATCAATGTGTTATGTTAAAATACCTCGATATATCCAAGATCAAAGTTAAATTGCATATATTCTCTTCAAATACTAACAGAAATGCTTGATTCTCTTCAAATTCAATAAAAAATGATCGAATACTGGTATAATCTCTAGTATTTAATGAAAATAATTTATTACGCAGTGAATCATTTTGTAGATGCTCATATTGCGCTTAAATTCAATGCTAATGCATTGTATAATTGTCAAAATATAACTATTCAATTCAAACACATTGATATGTCCTAAGACGGTCTTTAAAAGGGCCTAGTAAGTTATAAAAAAATCGATATACTATTAAAAAGTAGCGTAATTGCCTGAATTATATTAAAACACGATCATATCTCTCTAATAGATTGCCAAATATCTACTTTCGGCTAAACATATTAATTTAGTAAGTATTAGTTGTTTTATAAGAGCATTACATTAAAATGCTTTGATATAGAGAAGATCAAAGTTAAATTACTTGTATTCTCTTCAAATCGTATCAAAAATGATTGAATACTCGTATAATTGCTAGTATTCGTTAAAAAACTTATTGTGCAATGCATCGTTCTCTAAATGCTTGTATTCGACTTCAATTCAGTGTTAAAGCAATGAATACTTGTCAAAAGTCACTATTCAACTTAAATACGTTGATATATTATAAATTTATCTCTATACGTGCCTAATAACACAAAATAGATCGATATACTATAACAAATGATCGAATACTCAGATAATTGCTAGTATTCAGATAAAATAACTTATTATTCAATAAATCATTCTCTAAATGCTTGTATTCGGCTTTAATTCAACATTAACGTAGTGAATAGTTGTAAATAAGTCACTATTCAATTCAAATTCTTTGATATGCCATAAATCATTCTCTAAAAACGCCTAATAACTTAAAATAGATGGATATACTGTCACAAAGATGTGTAATTATCGGTATTATAGTAAAACTCAGTCATATGTCCCTAATAGATCGCCAAATAACTGCTTTCGACTAAAACACAAAGATATAACAAATATTAGTTGTTTAATCAAAGTATTATATAAAAATACCTTGATATAAATAAGATCAAAAGTCAAATTGCTTGTATTATCTTCAAATGCTAGCGGAAATGATTGAATGCTCGTATAATTGCTAGTATTCAATTAAAATAACTTATAATGTAGTGAATCATTCTCTGAATGCTTGTATATGTCTTCAATTCAACGTTAATGCAATGAATATTTGTAAAAATAGTACTATTCAATACAAATACATTGATATGTCATAAATTTGTCTCAATAAATGTCAAATAACTTAAAAAAGATCGATATACTATGAGAAATAATAGAATACTAGTATAATTGCAATATTCAGCTAAAATAACTTATTATAAAATGAATCGTTCTCTAAATGCTTGTATTTTGCTTCAATTCAACGATAATGCAATGAATAGTTGTAAAAACATCGCTATTCAAAATAAATATATTAATATGTTATAAATCTATCTCTGAAGGTGCCTAACAACCTAAAATAGATTGATATACTATCAAAAATATGTGTAATTACAAATATTTATTTTTTAATCATAGTATTATGCTAAAACGCTTAGATATAGATAAGATCAAAGTCATATTCTCTTCCAATTCCCTTAAAAATGATAGAATACTCGTGTAACTGCCAGTATTCAGTTAAAATAACTTATTATGCACTAAGTCATACTCTAAATGCCCTTATTTGGCTTAAATTCAGCCTTAATGCAATGAGTAGTTGTGAAAAGTCGCTAAAAAATATACAAAATTTAGTTACATGTGCAAATATCTAAATAATATTTTTTATTTTTTTAATCTATCCAATTTTAAGTTATCTCCATTCAATCTCATATCATCTCAAGATTGGATTGATAAAAATTTTGAGGCATAAACACAGTTTGTTAGTCACCTTTTTTGGATTAAATCATATTCTACAATAATAACAACAACTAAGCCTTAATCCCACCAAGTGGGGTCGGCTACATGAATCCTTTATTTTCATTGCGCTTTATCAATTAACAGATTCTTATCTAAATCTACTTATAGTTTCTTGTCATGTCTCCTTTGGTCTCCCTCTTTTTTTTTGTACATGGACAAGATTTAATAACTCGAATTTTCTAACTAGAGCTTTAATCGACCTACGATTTATATGTCCAAATCATTTAAGCCGACTTTTTCTAAGTTTACCCTCAATTGGTGCAACACTAACTTTCTTTCGGGTATATTTATTTTTCATTCTATATTTTCGTGTATATCCACACATCCACCTTAGTATCTTCATTTCTGCAATATTTATTTTATTTATATATTTTTCCTTTGCAGGCAGCATTCGTATTCTATTCGATCCAAAATCCAATTTAATTTTCAAGCAATCTTCAATCTTGAAAGTAACAGCCTTATTTCTCTTTTAGAATTTAGCTTTTTTAATTGCTCTTTTTTTATAAAAAATGTGAAAGTTAATCTTTTTTATTTATCTGAATAATTTACATATCTGAAAAACTATTATACTATTTTATCCTTCTTATTTTTAAAAAATTTCCTTGTTTTTTACTTCTTTTTTTTTCTCTAAAATTTTCAATTAAAAAACTATAGGTAATAATATTTCAAAATTATATTTTTAAAAATAAAAATATAACAATTAAAAATAATTTTATAAAATAATAATATCATAATTGAAACCAAACGATGAACTCAAACTAAAAATTTTAAAAATTAAGATCAATTTGCAATTTTTTTTTTTAATCTCCAGAGGCCATGTGCGATTTACCCAAAATTTGGTTTTGGTGGGGGGAGCCGACGGCAATGAATCTGAACTCCAATTGAGCTGACTGAATTTATTCGGTGCAGGTACCCAATGGCATGGGAGCACTTCTCGGGTTCATCCAACTTCTGCTATATGCATGTTACTGCAGACGCACCTCTGATGAAGAGCCGGAGGAGAGTCAGCAGCTCATGGAGGGAGGTATGGGTTCATCATTTTAGGGATCGCATCGAGTTAAATTCAAGTTGAATTTAAGTAAATTTAAATTAACTTAATTTGATTTTAAGTTGAGTTCGATTCAGTGAAAATTTACATGTTGATTTTAAAATTGAATCCAGTTTAGTTACCTGTACTATTTATTGATTAAGATGTGCATTATTATGTATTTTGATTTTTAAATACAATCATTACAAAGTGTATTTTTTTTATGTCTGTATTATTATTATTATTATTATTGTTTATGTAACTATGAAATTTTGATAGCCTTTTTTTAAATATTTTTTAACCCTAAGAAAAAAAAAGGGAAAATGATAAAAAATTTGTCAAGGATAGCATAAGAAATTTCTAAGTAAAGTAAAATATTAATTTATTAATTGAACCAATAAATAATAAGTTAAAGTCAATAATTAAATAAAAATTACTCTACCCATCAAATAATGATCAAGTTGAACTCTCATAAAAATTACTCTACCCATCAAATAATTAAACAAAAATTACTCTACCCATCCTACTTTATTAAAAAGGAGAATTTACATACAGAACACTGAATTCATCATAAATTACGTATTTCACTATGATGTAGCGCCAGATCACCAGCACCGATGACTTCATTATAATCTACACCTCGAGCGTAGATTATAACAATATATTTACTTGTACATAGTTATCTTTATTTCGGCATTGATTCAAGGTGGTTGGAGTCGCACATTATGTTTATTTCGGTGGGAATGACCACTTTGATGTCATGTATATATAGTGGGTCAGTCTGAGTTGTAAGTATGGGTTGGATCAAGTTGGGTTCGAGATTACTTCATCTTGAATCAATTTGATTCAAGATAGGGCAAGATTGGGGCTTTTCATGAGGCAATTGGAGAATGGGGACTTGGCTGTAATTTCACCTTCAATTAAATTACAGCCAGCCCTAAATTTGGATCGGGCACCTGTTTCTCTGCCGATGCTGCGCCACGCCTGCTGCGCCCGTTTCGCCGACCGAGAAGAAGGCCGCGCCCGCTTCGCCGAGCCCGAAAGGTGGCCACGCCCGCTTCGCCGACGCGTCAGATCGTGGCCGCGCCCGCTTCGCCGAGCCCGACGGTGGCCGTGTTTCGCTCGGGTGCTCTGCTTCGCCCGGTCATGTACACGTCCAACCGATCCCACGGTTTCCTCGGCACGTTGGCCACGTCGTCGCGCTTGTACGCCAACTTCCACTCCCTATTCCTCTTCTATAAAAGGGAAGCTCAGAGCGAGAGCAAGGGGAGGATGCTGTTGATGATTTCTACCTGATTTCGAGTGGAGAGTTTACTCCTTTCGCTGTGAATCTGCGCAGGTGGCGTCGATTCGGACCGGGAACGCAGAGGGGCTGCAGGTTTCCCTGGTTTTTTGATCTTCGAGCGAATCTGCGCAGGTGGCGTCGATTCGGACCGGGAACGCAGAGGGGCTGCAGGTTTCCCTGGTTTTTCTATTCTGGTTTGGGTCCAGTTCTATTTTCATTTGCCTTGGGTTGATTTCATGTTATGTTCTATTCTCTGATTTATTTTTTGCTTTGCCATGCTCTTATTTCTTCTGGTTCTGTTGGGTATCAAAAATCTGATTGAAATTCCATTTGTTGGGTTGGGTTTATTTAATCCATAGTTGTCATTCTCTGTTACTCATTATTCTCACTGTTGGTTCTGTTAAGCTTTTGTTGGGATCTAATCAGTCAGTTTTAGTTTCATGTGAAATGTAAATCAGATTATACTTATGAGTTAATCTCTGTTAACTTGAGAGGTTATTTTATTTATCTGAATTTGCAAAAGATTACAGAATTTGCATGAAATATATTTAATTTCTTTGGAAACTCCATGAAGATTATGTTATTCTGTTGATGCTAATGAATGGTATAAGTTGCATATACTTTGGTTAATCTCCTTGGCATTATATAGTTAAATTAATTTGTATATTTGGGTCCCTAGAATAGTATTATTCTAAGTAAAATTAGTCCTAAGCGCTAACTTAATATTGGTAGCGTTAGGATCGACTTAAATCGATCCCCGCGCTGCATCACACTATCTTTTAGTAAATATTACACATATCACACTCTTTTTACATTTCTATTGTTACAATAGAAATGTAAAATCCATAAGCAGAGTGTGATATGTGTAATATTTACTAAAAGATGGTGAAATACGTAATTTATGATGAATTCAGTGTTTTGTATGTAAATTCCCCTATCAAAAATTACTCTACCTATGGTAGCTTCCCCATTGGCCAACCAAACCAAATAAATTTTTCACTCTTACAACCCTAAGAATCACACTAATTAGAGAAAGCTTTGCTCACATTTGGATCAAATTTAGGTTGAAAATAAACTTAAATTACTAATATGTATTAAAACTTTTATCTCAACTTGATATTCTATAATTAATTGAGAAACAATTAAATAAATATTATAATATTACTTTTAATTTAAAATTTTAGAAACTCAATAGCTATTAAATAATTTTTTAGTTTTCAAATTGGATTGTCAAAAATATTATTTTTAATAGGATCATGAATGTTTCAGAATATAAATGTAATTAAATTCAAGAAAATTCAAAGAATATTTTTGAATTTTATATCAACAAGGTATACAATTCATTATGATTGAACATCCAAAACCATGTCAAACTTGGATGATTCTTTACTTCTCTATATGTGTGAAAGCTAGGCCACATGACATTAACCTGCAATGACGTGCTAAGTTAGCTAAGCGAAAGTAGCGTGGTTGGGGCCACAATTGCTCGATAATGGAATCCACCGATTGAGTCCTATATGATTGATCGAGGATGGACGTTCAACCATAAACGAGAGTTGAATATTGTTGTTGATGATGACAGAGGGAGGGCATGGAAAGGTCATTGGGCTTCAGCCTTTTTGAAGTCAATTCACTTAAATGAATCTACTAAATTTATTTTTTGATCAAATGAAGTCAAATCCAAAACAATACCTTCAAGCCATTTTTAAAGCTATGAATTGAAACCATTTATTACATGGTTTTAAGATCTAATTCTACGTATAAGTCAACATTTTTTTTAAACTCGATTGAAACTTGAAATACTATAAAAAATAAAATAAATACATCAAGTATAATAGCTGCAATTTTCAATGAGAATCGTTCAAAAAATCAGGTGGGAGAGATGTACCGTAATTCCATTCTATATCAACTATGCAAGTAGAAGAAGCTATAAAATTGCCCATTTTGCTGACAGATCTATTACATGCGTAACCCTGTGCGCTTTCAAGGCACTCAAAAAATAAAAAAAATTCAGGCAATAAGCTAATTCCAATAGCTCTACGTAGTGAAAATAGGATGCCTCTTATGACGATGGTAAAATCCCCCTCTAGCTAGACGCCTTATGCTCTATTAGTCCAGGTACTAGCCACTCCTACCACCTCTAGAGTCTCTATGATCTCCGTCACTTTGACTGTTCTCGTGAACAATCTGATACTCATAGTTCCTATGAAGACTTTTTCGTAGTAGCAAAGAATTGCTGTTACACCGGCCTTGCCATTTTCCCTATGATAACTTATCTCTGTTGATGACATTCTTGCAGAGTTAGTACATAGCCGGCAATGGTGAAGAGTAGCAGAACAGCATATGGGAAATGCCGATATGGCAGGAGAAAAGCCATATGCAACAGGCGGAGGAAGAAGGAATAGCCACAGGAGATGCCGAAAGCAAATTCGACGAAATTTTCCAGTGCGGATCTTAAATGCTCAGTTCGCTCGAATAAACACAGAGATCTAGTTATTCTTTATGCTGAAAAAAGTTAAATTGAACGAAGGAAACCTGGGGCGCAGCAACGATGCGCAAGGAAGAGGCGGTGGCAGCGGTGGCGGCATCCTCTAACAGAGGGAGACGGCGGCGGACTGGCAGCAGACGCGGTGAATGTTAGGGGGAAGAGCATCCACTAGCTGCAGCGCCGACGGTGGCGGTGGCGGTGGCAGCGAGCAGAGTGCAGCGGCGGCGCAGACGACAGCGAAGTACACGGCGGAGCTAGCGAACGGAAAGGGTAAGCGTGACGAGTTAGGGTTTGAGGTTAGATTTGGGTCGGATCTGAGTCCAAAAATTATTGACTAAATATTTTTTATTAAACTAAAAAGTAAATTATAATAACTTAAAAAATACTATAATTTAATAGCATAATAAAATAATTTAATTTAATTTATTTATTTTTATAATTAAAAAATCACCGTCTACATTTAATTTCGAAATTTGTTAAAATTAAATTTTTACAATCAAATACTTTACAGATTAACTTAAAAATAATAAAAATTTAGGACCAAATTTTCTTTTCACTAACAAAAAAACACAAAGTTTAATAAAACCTAAATATATAATTTTTAAATAAATATTTATAACCACAATATATATGTAATAAAATATTTTCATATTTATATAAGAACTTTAAATTATATTATTATATATTTATTTATAAATTTTAGAAAACGATTTTATTTTTGGTACGACTAATTTTCCCACATTTTTCGCATATTCTTTCATTAACACAAACTTAAATAAAAATAATATTAAATCACTTTTATTCAAGTTAATTATCAAACTCAAACTAACTCTTTCACTAAACATTTAGAAATTCATGCAAAACACATTATAAGATTATTTAGGTCGATGTGAAAATATTAATGATATCGACTTAAGATTTTTTATAAATTGGGAAAATTTTGAAAATTTAAACTTCAATTTGTACATTAAAATAACATTTTTATGATTTTTAATTTATTATTTATATATATATATATAATAAAAAATATTTTGCGGACTATATAAATTGTACTTATTATTTGGAGCATTCTGAAAAAGTCCTCATCATGAAAAAGAAAATTTGAATGTAAAGTTTTTTGCTTTAACTTTATGTGAAGTTTTATTTTCTTAATACAATAATTACATATTTTTTTAAAAAACAATTGAACACAATAAATTAATATATATAATAAATACCAAGAAATTTTAATTGCAAATAAAAATGGGATTAATTACTAAAATAATTTATGATTAGCTTCTAATTATATTTTATTTAATAATTTTAAAATTTTTTAATAGATTATTATTTTGAAAGTTTTGTGATAATAAAAATTTCAAAAAATTATGATTACTATATATATAAGATTAAAACTAACAATTTGCATCAATTTTCAAATTCTAATTACAAACAGGCATCATTTCTAATAATAAGTAAATTATAGAATTTATTAAAAAAAATTTTAAAATTATAAATTAAAATATAATTTGAAATTAACTATAAAGACCAATAAGAAATTAATCCATATGAATATTCTGTCATGAGTTAATAAATTATATATTGTTCATAATCAATTATTATTATAATAACTGTGTAGGTAAATTTATTATAATGTTCAATTTTAAATTCATTAAATTTAATAAATAAATGAAATTTTTAGTGGCTTTATAAAGTTTAACTTAAATAATTTTTTTGTGTCATTCATGTCCATATTTAACTATTTTATATATCATTTTCTTACTTTTTATGCAAAACTAAGACACACAAACAGCCAAGTTCAAGAGAGATAACAAAATTTAATTTAAATATTTTAAAATTTAATTGAATCAAACTTTATATTTAATCTTAATTTGTATTTAAATATTTATTTACATATAACATATATTAAATAAAAAGATTGATTGTATATATTAATTGTATTTATACATTAAGTTCTTTAATAAATAATTTATATAACAAATTTTTATACATTAAATATCTTAAATATATATCCAAAAATCCAAATATTTATTATTATTATTAGATTTATTATATATATAAATATATATGTTGAACCTATTATGAATTAAATTAATTTCGATTTTATATATTAATAAATTTTTTTGTTATATTTATATAATTTATTACTATATTTATACATCAATCACATCAATAAATACAGCTAATATAATATATTTATATCTGATAAATATTTTAAATATATATTAAAAAATTTGAAATATTTATTATTATTTTAATATTGAGTTGGTTTTACTTTTAGCGATTTAATTTTGAGTTAAAAGAAATTCAATAATCTCCAATTCCGAGGGCAAATATCCAAGCATTGCTATCCTTCTCTTTATAACTACCCCTTTAGCCCCTCACTGTGTTAAACTCCCCCTCCTCTCCTCCATCTTCGCCTGCCGTCGACGAAAATGGTGACCTCCGCCGAGGCCCGCAACATTGTCGGCATCGTTGGTAAGCTTTATAGACAAGCAATTTATACTTCTATCGATATATATGTGTATTTGTTAAAAAATTAGTCGAGAAAAATATGATAGGAAATGTGATCTCTTTTGGACTGTTCCTCTCTCCGATGACGACTTTCTATAAGATATGGAAGAGGAAGGCAGTGGAGCAGTTCTCGCCAATCCCTTACCTTGCGGCTCTGCTCAATTGCATGCTTTGGGTGTTCTATGGCCTCCCTTTCATCCATCCGAATTCCCTCCTTGTCGTTACAACCAATGGCACTGGCCTTGTGCTCGAAATCATCTATCTTACAATATTCTTCATCTACTCCACAAAGGAGCTCAAGGTAAGTTGAAGATGTTTTTGATCAACCTTCAAATTAAGTGACGAACTTTATTGAGTTGGTAAAACTATAATACAGCTCAAAGTTTTAAAAGTTTTGGTCGGAGGACTTGCATTTGTGGCGGCAGCAGTGGTAGCGGTGCTCCTATCTGTGCATGCCCATGAGAAAAGATCTGTCATTGTCGGTGTTCTTTGTGTCATCTCTGGCACTTGTATGTACGCCTCACCCCTCTCCGTGATGGTAAGAAATTCATCGACTTAAACTTTATTCATTAAAATTAAACATCATTGGGATCTCAAGCTAAAACATTAGAGCAATTGGTGCTAATGCAGAAATTAGTGATCCTAACGAGGAGCGTGAAATACATGCCATTTTGGCTTTCCTTTGTGGGCTTTCTCAACGGGGTGTGTTGGGCATCCTATGCTATAATCGAGTTCGACCTCTTCATCACGGTATAACTCGAACCAAGGTTTTAAAACTCAAATTCGAATTCAGTTTCGTTCATAAACTCGTAACATCAGTTTGGATAGTTTCGGCACTATCAGTATTTCAATTTCATGATTTCTAAATTTAGACTCAAAAATTTAAGTTAAAAAAATTATTCTAAAACTACATATAAGAGTTTCGACTAAAATAAAATTGACGAATTTCTGTTCGTTGTTGACTTAACTTATTTTTTTTTTTAAAAAAAAAACTATGACAGTCGTGCAAGATAAGACAGTTTGTTTGCCCGTTTAAAATTAACCTAATTTAATTTTAACGATGCATATTACTTTACACATAAAATTTAATATTAAAAATTAACTTTATTTCACATTTTACACACATTACTAAAATAATAACTAACTTATATCACATCTCTCACGTATCTCAATATAATAACTAACTTTATTTCACATTATTCACAATTTGTAATAAAAAAATACTTCTATTTAAATTTAATTTTAACCTTATTAAATTTAATCTTATAAATAAACAGACCTTGTGGTTAAATGACCTAGGAGACATATTTAATACTATTACAAAATCATCGTTAAAAATTATTTCTTTTGTTTTAACTTGAAAAATAAATTTGAATTAATTTCAAAAAAATACTAATAAATTTTGTGGAGGTGTATATGGGGTTAATAATTTTTTTTTTCAGGAATTATTCATATTTGTCCTGGAGTTTTTTTTTGGATGATGCGACCCAAAAAAAATTTCAACATTTAATTGCATTACATCTGTTATTCTTTAAAACTTTCTGATTAATTTTTATGTTAAAAACTTTATAATAATAAAAATACTTACAAATTATATTTATTACTTGAAATATTTAAAATGATAATTTTTATTAGTATCTAAGAAATATTTTACTTTTTAAACTTTTTTAAATTTTTTATTTTATCTTTGCCCTTCGCTTTTTTGTGGGAGCATGCAAGGTCAGGCGTGCATGCGTATAGGGCTGTTACCTATCCAATTTCGAGACGAGTTAATATCGACTTAAAATTAGATTGATTATATTTCGATCGACTCGAGCTCAATTAGGTTCGAAATCGAAATCGGCTCGAGTCGATTCCAATCGACTTCGAGCCGATTTCGATTCATTTATCTCATTTTTTTTGAGTCGATCTCAAGCCATGTAAACTCTACTCGATCCGACTCGAGATCAGTTCGGTTTATAGTATATATATATATATTATATTTAATATATATTGTATACATATAT
>JAEMOT010002397.1:234295-285195 GCA_019297695.1 Apostasia ramifera | reverse complement strand
TATACATATATTATATATATGTATTATAATATAAAATGTATTTTAATTCGAGCCGATTTTGAGCTGGATCGAGCAAAGCCTACCCGGCTCAAAATTATTACCCAGCCAAACTTTTGGCTCGTTAGTCGGCCCATTTAGCTCGACTCAATTTTGATTCGATCTAAAATCGATTCAATGTTCGATCGATTTTCGATTTTTGATCCATATTAACACTCTTACACGTACTCGCCTAGCTCTCTCTCTCTCTCCTCCTCACCTAGGAGGAGGGTGTTAGTGAGGCAGCAATGATGAGTTGGCGGTGATAAGACCTAGCCCTATTTGACGCGAGGACTAAAATGGTACTAATTTAAAAAATATCAATAATAATAATAAATAAATTTTTTTAATTATTCTACATAAATTTTAATATAAAAAATTATTATTTTACTTCACATATTCAGTAATTTTTAATAAAATCGAGTATTTTGATTTAAGATGTGAAATAAAATTGATATTATTATTGAAAATTATTGAGTATGTAAAATAAAATAACTTTTTTTTATATTATAATTTTTGTAGAATAATTAAAAATATTTATTATTATTATTATTATTATTTAAATAAGTACTATTTTAATTCTAATTTTAGTCCTTGTGTTACACAGGAATATAATGGTGACGGCAAGTGAAAGTCATAAAGTCATGAGAAAAAATATTTAACGGCATATTTTTAAAAATTTAAAATCTTTTAATGATAATTTAAAATCTTTTAAAAATTGATTTAGACAATTTACATATTTTAAATAATTATTATATCTTTTCATTTACATATTTTTTTTAAAAACTAAAATTTAAATATATTAAAATAAAACATCTCTAAAAATTAATTTCTCCTATCCTACTTTATCATGTAAAAAAGATAAAATAAAAAAAGGTGAAATACGGTCGGATATGTGAGTTTCGGGCTCAATAATGTACAGATTTATATTTTCAAAGTAATTACATTGGATTTCTGAGTTTTAATATAATTATCAAATTAGTATTTATAAAATTTTTTATTATTAAAATTTTTTATAAATAATATTCTACCTCTTTTCTTTTTCTCTCTTCTCTCGAGCTCTCTCAAGCAGCGATGCTGATCATGCTGGCTTACGAGTAGCGCAGCCCTTGCATGCGCCATGCATAGCGGGCACATGAGCCAATGTCATCGCTTGAGAGAGCGCGAGAGAAAAGAGAGAGTGGTGGGAAAGATATAATTGTAATTGTAAATTTTTTTAATAATAAATAAATTAAAGAAAAAATTTATTTAATAATCATATTAATTAAACTGAGAGATCTCAATATTTTTCAAAAAATTAAAATTGACCTCATAGGCTTAATTTAGGTTCACTTAAAATCAATTAATCCGAAACAAATCTACTCAATCTCGAAGCAGTTCGATATTCAAATTGATTTAAATAGACGGTGAGTGATTTAAGTAGTGTTTGGGTTGATCCATCTTACAAACTTTTTTGTTTGATAGAACCAATCGTATTATTAAGAACGCATAATATGAATCATTTATAGGAATAATTGTTCGTTTCTCTGATAAAATTAGATCGATCAACTTCGGTTAATAGCTCATCGATTTCTTAATATAAGAAACACAAGTTGGAATTGATGCAGCAGTAACTATAACTTTTTGTTCATATCTGTGTTATGTTATATCAAAATATATTATATAAATAATATTATAAATTTTATAAATTATCAAAAAATTAATATAATATAAAAATAATATTATTTTTTTCATCAAATGAAAAACATTTACCATTAAAGTTTAATTTTTTAAATCCAAAAATGTATAAAAAAAAATTACAAGAGTAGATCAACTGCAGGTATTTTTGTGTATACGTGAACGTGCAAGAAAAAAATAAATAAATTTCACATTATTATTTTTTCAAATTTATTAAGATAAATTAATAATATATTTAATAAAATAATCTAAAAATTATCTAAAATAATAGATTAACATATTAAATAATCGGTTTCAATTTATTATTTAATTTTTATTGTAAAAATCTAATGCTAAATTAAAATTTTATCTATTAATTTCATTTAATAGATAAAATAAAATAACAAATGCGATGCGGTCACTTATGGGTGCAGATACCGAACGTCCTCGGAGCCGTGTTTGGGTTCGTCCAGCTTGTGCTATATGCATGCTTTTGCCGACGCAGCCCGGTGGAGGACCGCGCGGAGGAGGAGAATCAGCGACGTAAGGAGGTGGAGCTCCGCTGATCATTTAATTTATGAAATTCTGTTTTGCTGAATATCTAAAGAAAAAAAAAAACAAATGAATTTTTTGAAAATGTAATATTATGTTGTTATATTAGTATGTATATATAAATTATTGATGTGCAAATTTGATGCTAAAACTTAGATGATCATAATGGCAAAATTGGGAGAAGTAAATCGAAAAAACTCACAATAAATTATAGGAATTTTTAAATACAAGACATGAAATTTACACGAAATTACGCATTTCACTATCAATTCTTAAATATTACCACTATCACACCATATTCATTTAAATTTTACACATTTCACATATTTCACATATTTTATATGCTTTATAATATTATATGTAAATTAAAATGCATAAATTTATTAATATTTAAATTCTAATATATATTTTTTATTGTAAACATATTAATTTTTTTACTTTAATTAAAAATTATAGTCACGTGGATTTAAATTCGGCACCCTAATTAAAAATTTTAAATAGTATAAATAAATTAAAATACATAAATTCATAAATATTTAAATTATTATTTATATAAATTAATTTATTTATAGTATTTAATTAATATATTAATAATATAATTAAGATCAAGGCCAATTTAGAAATGTGAAGTTTACCGTCAAAGAATATGGTGTGAAATATGTGAAATGCGTAAAATTTAAATAAATATGGTGTGATTGTGGTAATATTTAAGCATTGATGGTGAAATGTGTAATTTTGTGTAAATTTTATGTTCTGTATGTAAAAACTCCTAAATTATAATATAAGAGAAAATGACGATACTAATTTTTGAAAGCAATTTAGTTGCTCTAAATGAATGTGATTATAAGTTTGTGTATGATATTAAGGAGAAAGTGCAAAAAGAAGAATAAGAAGGTTGGAAGAAACATGGTGAATTTTTTGCATTCTAAGGTGAGAAAAGGCAACAAATGCATGCAAAAGTAAATAGTGGATTTAATTAATCTATTTTTTTGTAATTACTCATATTTATAAGAATGCCACGATGATGATAATGAGAGAAATGGCTAGCGCTGTCTACGTGACACCTTAGAATGATAAAGATTGATGCTTCACGTTTTAGGAGAATTTGGGCTGTGATATTAGATACTTTTTCTGGATTTTTTGGAGATTTCAGTCACCTTTGTTGACTTTCGATATATGACCCGGCATGCCAACAAACTCTATTTGACCTATATCAATCTCATATTTGAGTGATTATCGGAGTACTTATTCAACTCTAATACCTAATTTGAAGTTCTCAAGTTTTACAAAAAAATAATGTGAGAGGGAGGTTTCCTATTGAATATAATTAAAGGCATTTTAAGCTAAATTTATCATATATATATATATGTGCATTAAATATTTTATATGAGTTTGATTTTAAGTTGAATTGAATACATTTTCAGCAAGTAAGCTGAGTTTAAGTAACAACAAAATAGAATTCATATTTAGTCAACTACAATTCAAGTGATTATTGAGGAAGATTAAACTTTGCAACATAAATTAATATATTATCATTATCTCTCATACATTTTACACTACTTGTGATCTTTTATGTCTAAATGAAAATTTTATATTGTCTATTGTCTACACTATGCTTGATGCAAAAATTAAATTAAAATTAGACAAATTGAACATGTCGATTGAGTTGAATCCCCGCTTCTATTATAATCATCCCGTTATTTTTTTTTTTTTCTCTTTATTTCATAATTATTTATCACATAAATATTAGTCTCACTGTCTTATTTATTTCTCTCCTTCTTTATATGCTTATACGTTGATATAATTTTATCTATTTGATCGTGAGCAACTCTACATAAACTTTTAGCTTTGCTTTACTTCTTTCGTAAGATCTTAGCTATTGAATTCTCATAAAAGAATTTTGTGTCAATATCGTCAGTGTTTAACATGCGATCCAAAATTCTATTACGGTGAGGGAGCTATTTTCACTTAAAATAGAGGTACTTCTATATTCAAAGTGATTGCCTTGTCTGTAATGTTATTTTTTTTTTTTAAGTAAAATCGAGAAAACCAGCCGAACCTTTCAAGATGGAAAAATAAAGGGCCGGCCCAATTAGTGCGCTTCTCATTGGGCCGGTCCAATTAGTGCGCTTCTCATTGGACCGGCCCAATTAGTGCGCTTCTCATTGGGCCGGGCCAATTAGTGCGCTTCTCATTGGGCCGGCCCAGTTGCAAGGCAGTCTCGTGTCAAAAAATTAGAAGGCCGAATTTGGCCCTTATAAACCAGACAAGTTCTATCAAACTGATCCGGCGGAACACCAGAAGCGGCGTTGATCGCTCTATGATCCGTCTAGCGCTTCTAGCCTTATCGTTATCGTCAGATCGTGGAACCGATAGCTTGTCTATTTCCCGGCAGCCGTTTCGGATTTCCTTATCCCCTCTCTCTCTCTACAATCAAATTCCCGGAGCTCCCATTCATCCATGGCGGCGATCCTGTCGGTCTCCTGCTGCTCCTCTCCGTCAGCGCAGGGCCTCTTCACCTGCCTGAGGAGGAGATCTGGCCGTTCTTCCTGGAGGCGGCCAGGGTTTCACTGCTCCTCGTCGGCTCCATCCCGGATAGATCTCGTTTGGGAAGAGGTAATGGCATCCCTGTATACTTTACGGTTTCTTTCTCAGTGCAAGAGGAGCTCGATTTGGTCTGCCTAGTTGACTGCTTGTTTGTTACTTCCCGATATTTGACGTTTTTAGGTATAATCGACCGAGAAGAGTATTAAGAACTTCTATGCTTGGTCGCTTTTTTGTTTTCTTATGTGATCGGAATGTAGGTTACTGGGTCCCTATTTTTATGTGCTGAGCTTATGGCAGAAACTATACAGAGCTTTATAAGTCAACTCGCTTAGCTCCTGATGATGTTAAGGGGGTATAATTTTTTCGTCCTACAATGAATATGCACGCTTTCTTCTATTTGAAGTTGCTTTTGATGGTTTGTTATTAAAACTGAAAGTGCTGTAGGTGTAAGTAGTTTCATGATCTAGTAGTTCTGGACCGTTATTTTTGAGTGTGATATTTTAAGAATGGAATGTGGGTTGACATTGTCCGGTTAAATGACATTTTAGTCATTGGGTATTTTATTCCCTGATTGAATGGTTAAAGTGATATTTTCATAGAAATTTTATGCACTCTGCTAATATAAGCCAAAGAAACTGCTATGTTTGTACCGCGGTATTATTTATTGTTGTTAATTTTGACAGAGAAAGAGATCATTTGATTTGAAGGAATGTGCATTGTCGGCAGCGCTTGCTATTGGATTGGTGATGGGTGTTCCCCAGTTAGGGTTGCCTGCATGTGCATCCCCTGTAGGGCAAGTGCTGCCCGATCTTTCGGTGCTGATCTCCGGCCCACCTATTAAAGATCCTGGTGCTTTGTTAAGATATGCACTGCCCATTGACAACAAGGCTATCAGAGAGGTTCAAAAGCCACTCGAAGATATTAGCGATAGTCTTAAGATTGCTGGCGTCAAAGCATTAGATTCAGTTGAGCGGGTAAGTGCTACCTCTTTTGATGTAATTAGGAGATAAAAATTTCATATTTCTCACTTGGTCTTGATGAATTTTGGAAAATTTCATCCATTGTTTTTCCTACACCATACAAGACTCTATGGTCTAGATTTTAATGTTGTTTGTGCTTGCTAGAGGACAATATCCTTATGGATATAGAGCCAAGTCCTAAGGGCTGGGTCAACTGAGTAGATGTGTCTGGTCGATTTGGTTGGCCAATTGTAAAATTGACTGCCTAAGTGGACCAATGCTTAGCATTAAGGAAGGGAACTATCTAGATGTAAATTGACTTGTCAATTTGGATAGTTCATAGAATGCTTTCCTGAGATGTTTGGTCGAATTGGTTGTCTGGTCGATTTAGAAATCGATTGATTAACTTCGATTGTGCTAGGGATCTGATGAGTGCCCAACTCCGTTGTATTATTTGGAAATTGGCTCATTGGATTAGCCAATGAGCAGGACTAATGGTCACAAGCATAGGGAACAGTCAAAAATGATTTTCAGCTATTTGGACCTAACTCGGCCTATTTTGAAAATGACGCATGAAATTCAGCTATTTGGACCTAACTCTACCTATTTTGAAAATGACGTCTGAAATTGGATGAACTAACTAAAGAAATCACTCTGAAAACTTACTAAAAATTGATGCTGACAGAGTGAAGTTCTATGTCAATTAAATATAAAAAAGTTTTTAACTTCTTGGCAAATATATGTCAGCGTACATATCATTCCTGGAAAGAAAAATAAATGTAACCAATAAAGCTCATTCTTCCTTGGACACTTGTAACGGGACCACTTCATCTTCTTGAGTTGATAATTACCTGTTTAGCACACCTAAGATGAATATTTGTTTATAATTTCTAAATTGGCATTATCAAAATCAGTCGGTTTCTCAACAAATTTACATGCAGTGCCATCGTCTAGCCTATCTACAACTGGTTGCATTGTTGCTCGCTGCATATCACCACCACTTCACACTACCGCCACCACTTCTCACACACGACCGTCACTTGTTGCTCGTTGCATTGGCTGCTAGTTGCTCTCGTTGTGTGTGGTCTTCGTTGCTCGATTCTTTTCGCTCATTGTCCACCCTCACTGATGGAAATGCTCGCTGTTTACAATGCTTTCCACTTACTGCCTCGTTATGACATGTTCATTGGTCATGGTCTGCTCTCACTCTACTAGCTACGATCATTATCGACCCATCACTTTGGACCTAAACTAACCTTTGTTGTTTTATATTAAGCCAAGTTTGGTCTAGGTGAGGTAACTTGGGGTGATGAAACTGGATTACGTGTAAATATCTCAAGTTTTTGGTGGCTATCATGTAATTATGAATGAAAATGTTAATATGTAAATTAGTAGTTCTTTTTAAATAGCATACTTCCTCACATTTTGGATTAGTTGATCTTTTGTGCTGGATTTAGGACAAATATAATAATTACTTTTCTATTTGACCATTTTTTTTTTGTTTTTTTAAGGGGGAATTATGTATACAACACCACATATTTTGTAAATATCACAGATTTTATACCTAATTTTTAAAAATTACAAAATTTATGAATAACTTGAATTACAAATTACACTTTACACATTTTATTTATTTTTTATCACACTATCTTACTGAAGTTTGACCTTGTTTTAATTATGATAAAAAAATTTCATATTTTAGTTATTGATTTAAATGAGATGGAAACTTGATTTATCAAAATAACAACGATATCTAGTTGTTTAGGATGGATTGAAGGTAATTCAAATCCCAACAAAAGTTAAAGTGGACTATCTTATCTAACACTGATTTACTTCATTATGAAAGTTAGAGTATCATATACAGTCTCACTGACTCAAGTGTATAAATAGAATATTTTGTTCCAATCACTAATGTTTACAAAAACTGTATGGTGTGTAAAGTGTAATTTGTAATTAAAATTCTTCATAAGTTTTTGTAATTTTAGAAAATTCATTGTAAAATCTGTTATATTTACTAAATATAATGTTATATATATGATTCCCCCTTTTTTTTATCCATCTTCGAAAGGCCCTGAATGGTTCTGGAAATATTGTTCTCTTTTTCAAGAGTAGAATGTGAGGCAGGCTTCTCGTGCGCTTAGCCAGGGAAGAACTTTTATTATGGCTAGCGTGGCTGAATCAAAGAAGGCTCATGGAGAGGAACTACTTGACAAGCTGGTCGTTGGCTTGGATGAACTCCAACGTATAGTAGAAAAAAGGGTTCGAGATGCAGTGGCGCCAAAGCAAAAGGAGTTGCTCAATTATGTTGGAAGGTTAGTATTAATTTTAATTGTGATGTCAACAATTAAATTACTTTTATTCACTTATATTCTGGTTTTTTTAGAAATAGAAGAGCCAATCATGCTAAAATCGAACTTTAGTATTTGAAGTCCTTTCCTGAGCTCTGTTTTATGTTTGTGCTGATTTCTTATTTGATGCTTGCCTTCGTTCATGCCAATCAATTAGCAACTTATATTTATGCCAAAATCTAATACAAGTGCTTTATCTGATTCATTCTAATGAACTTTATAAGAGTTTGAGCTCTGCATCCCTACCATACAGCTGATACAAAAGTGACCTTAAAAGTTGGCATAGAAATTAAAACAAAACTTGTGTCACACATAATTCTCATATACGCCCTTGGTCATTGACTGCAGCTGAGATTGTCCTGGGCCATTGGGTTTCTGCAGTGTTGAAGAGGATATGGTGGATGGTTTTCCATTTGAGGTGCCTGAGGAATGCAGAAACATGCCTCTTCTCAAGGGAAGGGCAACTGTGGACATGAAGGTTAAGGTGAAGGACAACCCCAACATACAAGACTGCATCTTTCGGATTGTTTTGGATGGCTTCAACGCCCCAGTGACGACCGGAAACTTTGTTGACTTGGTGGAAAGGCATTTCTATGATGGGATGGAAATCCAAAGAGGTAGAAACAAAATTTGAGGCTAATGCCTTTTTTTGTAATTTCAGATGAGAACCTCAATGCATATCTCAAAGTTCTTTTTCTATAGCTGATGGTTTTGTAGTTCAAACTGGAGATCCTGAAGGCCCTGCGGAAGGTTTTATCGACCCAAGTACTGAAAAAGTTCGCACAATCCCATTGGAAATCATGGTTACTGGAGACAAAGCTCCTGTCTATGGTGCGACGTTGGAAGTAAGTTTGTTTGACATGTGGACCCCATTAAAAATTCGCATGTGAGAGGAAGTTGTGAGTTGGCAAACAGATGTCTTTCTGGATTTTGGCTTCTTTAATCATCATTTTTACCAATGCTAGAACTTGATGAGGTCGGTTCAAATTCTGTATTTTAAAATCAGGAACTTGGCCGATATAAAGCTCAAACACGACTTCCTTTTAATGCCTTTGGGACCATGGCAATGGCAAGAGATGTAAGATCTCTTACCCCATATTCCCCTTCTTTGTTTTTTTCTAGTCATGGGTCTGAATTTGGTTCTCACTTCTTCGCCCTCAATATCTGTAGGAATTTGAGAACAACTCTGCTTCAAGCCAAGTGTTTTGGCTTCTCAAAGAGAGCGAATTGACTCCAAGCAATGCAAACATCCTGGATGGCAGGTATGCAGTTTTTGGCTATGTGACGGAGAATGCGGATTATTTGGCAGATCTGAAAGTTGGGGATGTTGTTGAATCGATTCAAGTTGTTTCGGGTCTCGAAAACCTTGTCAATCCGAGCTACAAAATTGCAGGCTAGTAGCTAGATTTGTTACTTACGCTTTTTGCAGTTGCCATGGAAAATTTTCCCACCCTGCATCTTTCTTATTGTAATCCATTGAATACAAATTGATTCATTTATGCAGAACTTGCATTCTTAATGGTTGATTGATTTCTCACTTCTGCAACTGCATATGATATTGCTATCAATGAGTTTTAAATTTTGACTTTATCATTAATGTTTGCTTGGTTTTTCATTTATTTGTTTCGAAAGAAACCGGTAGATCACGCTCTAAGGAAATCCACTTCATAGTGTGAGCTCTTGTGGAAGAAGAATAGCAAAAATCATAAGAGTTTATATAGTTTGGATATTTCTTCTATGTTTACAGGTTGAGCCACGAAAGAAGTATCTAATATGAAGACAAGTTCGCTGAGGTGGTTATTCCTCGTCACTTTTGAGATGGATGAAGATCCCGCTCCAAGGAAAGAAGAATAGCAAAGAACAAACACTACATCAGGGTTTACGTGGTTTTGACATCTTTCTTATGTCCACGGGCTAAGCCAAGAAAGAAATATTCACTATGAAAAAAGGTTCGCTTAGGTGATTACGAGGGATATATTAGAGGGGTAGACGGGTAGAGTGAGCTGATTTCTCGGTGTATAGAGTGAGAGAGCTGACTTCTCAATGTGCCCATTGAGAGGGAAGGAGGACAAGCTCTGATTTGTTGTGATGTTAGAGTGGGGATCACATTTGAATGGCTTGTATCACTAGGGAACCTGGAGGTAAGCCGGAAGAGGTAAAAGGAAGACTAGTAGAGGTTCCAGACATGTCGACAAAAGATATCGTTCGAGTTGGTAATGACTCGTATGATCTTACTATGAGAGGGTCCTAGTCCTACTCGACGTGTAAGAAGCCGATCTGTCTAGTAAGATAAGTGTCTCTACGGTCATGTTGGTAAAATTCAAGGTTTTGAAACTCGGTTTTGGTTTTGTACACAAATGGAATGTATCAGTTTTGATAATTTCAATAATTTTGATAGTATTAGTTTTGATAATTTTAGTTATGTTTTGATTTTTTATTTATAATTAAAAAATTTAAGATTTATGAATTTTTTTCTAAATATGAGAGTTTTGATTGAAATAAAATTGATGAGTTTGGATTAGTCTTGATTAAAAATCTTAATTAAATTGACGAAACTTAAAATCATGATAAAATCATTAGAATCATTAGTGCAAGGGTATGAAAATCCTTCAGGGCAGTGATTAAATTATATTGTTGAAAGTGAAAAATGTAACATATAAATTTTTTACTATAGGGAGCTTGAAAGGGCCAACCTGAAGGGCATCCAATTAGATCTGGGTAATGGGTGGGTCGGATTTGGCATGAGTCGGATTTAACCAAGCTTTGATTAAATTAAATCGGGTTCGAGCCGGGCTCTTACGGGCCTATTTTTATTACCAAATCCGCCCAATGTGGGACTGAGCTACCCACAGGCTCAAAAGATCTGAAATTTATATCCAAATATAAATTTAAGTTTTAAGCATTCTGACATGTTATATTGCTATCTACGATTTCTATAATTACATATTAGTATAATTTTATTTAAATTGTGATTACTAAAATTCTATAATATCTTAACTAGAATATTAATTTAAAATAGTTAAACAAATTAATAAATAGTGATACCTAACAAATGTTAAATTAATATATTAAAATATTTAATAGTAAAAATTTGAATTATTATTTTTAATTTTATAAAATAATATAGATTATTAATCAAATTATATAAAACTCATCTAATAATAATAATAATAATAATAAATTAATATATTTTAAAAATATAAATTATAATGTAAATTTATTATTAATTACACTTCAGACACATAAATAAATTTTTAAAAAAAATTTACTATTATTACAAAAATAATATAGATCAATAAAAATAATTAATTAGAAGTTTGAGATATAAGAAATAGTTCTGGGCAATAGGTGGGTTGGATTTGACATGAATCGAACTTAACCAAACTGTTCAAAATTTATTAAACTTTGGCTAACCCATCGGGCCACCCGCCCAATTCCAGGTATAATCCCAATTTCCTATCTCACCTTTGTGAATTTTATTCTTTATTACAAAAAAATATTAAAATTTTATGAATCAAATACTAGTAGAAATATATTTGTTTGATGAAGGTCTCATGACAGTCAAATCTTCTCTTAAAAATTAATATTTTTTAGAATTTTATTTTTATATTTTATATATTTTTTAATAAAATAATTATTTTTATTTACATTTAATAAATTTTAATATTAAGTAATTTTATTTTATACATGTTAATAATATTTTTTTACAATTTTATGATCAAAATAATAATTTTATTTAAAATAATAATAATAAAATATTTTTTATTATATTTTATATAAATTTTAAAATTTATTTTATATCTTATATTATTTTTAACACAATTATTATTTTTTAACATTTTATATAATTTTTAATGTATTTAATTAATCTTATTTTTTATTATAGACATGTTTCAAAATGGAATATAGTTATACATTTTCAATAAATAATAAAAATTTTGATTACAATTAAAATTTTTACGTGACAGTAGTTATACATAGAAAAAATTAATTTCACCAATATAATACTCTTATAGCATTGTTACATAAGTGTTACATAAAAATTTATTTTTCTAATCACCCAATGAAAAGTTATTCGGTTTGACTTAGGCCTATCAATGGATCGGATCATGACCCGATCTGATCCGAGTTTCGATCCGATTAAACCCTTAAATGAATTTTTTTTGACCCGTCAATCCGCCTCATTTACTGACCCGATCTATTTACAAATAAATGGATCGGATATGGATTACCATTCACCCAACTCGTTTAAAATCTGATCCGTTTATATAATCTAATTTGTAGTTCATACAGGGATACATTGTTGCTAATAATCTTTTTTTTGTAAAACTCAAATAAAAAGTGTCAATATAATTAATTAATAAAAGATTCTCACATATTATATTAATAGATTATAGTTTATACTTCTCAGTTTATATTTCATAATATATATATATATATATATTACAAGTACTAATTTTATATTAAAATATTTAATTAATTTATAAAAATATAATATTTTATTTTATTTTTAATAAATTTAAAATTATTTTAAATTTGATTATGAAAATTACTTAAAAATAACTATTTTTATTGTAAATAGATTAAATCCGAAAACTCAAGTTCCGAACAGATTTGATTTCCGACCCGAGAGGATATGAATCGATCATGATTCGATCTGATATATATGAATTTGAATTTGAGTTGAAGTCAACTTGATTCAAATTCGATCCGTTGACAAGGCTAATCACGCTAGCTCATACGCATGGTGCACAGTGGCGGAAGGATGTGTGGCACTGTGGGCCCAGAGTGAAGCCGCGCTTTACGGCAGCTTAACGGAAAAAATATTCAAAATAGATTTTCTCTTATAAAATAAGCACTGAAATGAAAAGTTTTTTATCTTCAGGAGCTGAGCTGGAAAAGTAATTAGTAAATTTTAGGCATCAAAATGAAATATTTCTGATTCCCTGCACCGGCCAGCTCTGTTTGCTGGGCCCCGCAAATCCACGTGGACTCTTATCATTTGCCCCAGAATTTACGCGATGGAACACTGCCTGAAGCCTTGACTCCCGGTCTCCACCGCTAACATTTGCGTAATGCTGTTAATTTAGCTCGAAAATCAAAAATTACTCAAAAATTAAATTAAAATTTAAATTAAATCAAATTTAATTTGATCTACATAAGTCGATTAATAAATTGTTTTTTTGACTCAAAAATTTTATTAATTTAATTTTGAACCGACATAAAATCGAATCAAGATGATTAAAAATCAGATCAATTAAAAAAATAAAAATATTATATATATGTATATTTATATATATAATTAAATTTAGTATATAATTTTTTCATTATTCTACTAAAAGGTTTCATTAAATTTTTATTTAATTTTTTTATAATTATTTAAATTATATTTATTGTAAATTATTTTTTTATTTTTATTTTTAAATAATATATATCAAAGCGAATGATCATAGTTTAAACTGATTGAATGCACAAATATATTTATACATAATATTTGGGGGGGCGTTTAGTTTATCGTTATCTTGATGTTACGTCATGTACTTTAAATATCATGATATTTAAATATCATTTTTTAATTAATAATTCTATAATCTCATAAAAAATTATTTATAGATATCATTAAATCAAACAATTATTTTCTCTAGATAATATAATATAGGGTAAATTTCACTCAGGTCCCTGAGTTTAAGGGTTATTATCACACAGGTCCACGTTTTTAAAATCTATCATCCGAGTCCCTAGGTTTTCAAAATATATCATCTGGGTCTTTTTTATTTTTTTATTATTAAAAAATATACAAAATTACCATTATACCCTTACCCNNGTGTGGCCGTGCGAGGCCGCAGGAGGCGGCGCGGGGCGGCGCGGCTGCCGGATCTGATGGAGAGAGGGAGGGTAAGGGTATCCTGGTAATTTTATATATTTTTTAATAATAAAAAAAATAAAAAAAAGACCCAGATGATAATTTTTGAAAACCTAGGGACCGAATGATAGATTTTAAAAACGTGAACCTGTGTGATAATAACCCTTAAACTCAGGGACCTGAATAAAATTTACCCTATAATATAACATCAAAATAACATTGAACCAAACACTCTTTTAAATAAAAAATTAAAAATTAATCAAAAATCAAATCAATTTTAGCTCGAATTAAATGAGCCAGACCTAGCTCGAATCAAAATCGAATCAAACTCTTCTCATTTATTTTCTGAATCGAATCTAATCGAAAATTTTTAATTTCGAGATCGGATCGGCTCGATATATAATCGTTAACTGCCCTGCCGCGTTGCGGGCAGGAGAGAAAAAAACGCGGAAGTCTCTAGCGAGCAATGTCGGCGGTTATCGGCGCTGCACGAAGAACCATTCTTCGCTGCACCACTAACTCGAAGGTGTTCTATGCCCCTGCGAGGGTTTGCTCCAGTACGACTCCCTCCCTCCAGGCCCGTGCTGCCCCTCCCCGCCTCTCCCGCCGCCTCCCTTCGAGCATCGCGAGGTAAATTTCCGTTTCTTGTCCTCTCGTTGTTCAAGTTCGATAGATTTTCAGCTGAGTATTATAGTTGAGATTTTATACGTTTTTTTTTATCTTTCATTCCCAAACTCCGGATTGTTTTTTGTTAGTTGAAAAAATTATTAGGTTTAGGTTTTCGCCTAGGTTTTTTTTGCTTTGTGGTCTTTCGCTATCGATGGAAATTTTTTTAATTTTTTATTTTTTGGGTAGTTTGGTATCTGATGTAGCGTCCATTCGTCAAGGTATAGCAGCATTTTCCGTTGAGTATTGTTGAGGCAGTATTAATCTTTTTCTTAATCTTTATTTCCCAACTAAATTAATATGTTGGGAAATTTATTAGGTTTAGGGTTTTACCAATGATTTTTTTGATTCGTTTCTTCATTTTCCCAAAGAAAATATGTTTCTTTATGGTGTTTTGTCTGATGCAGCTTGCATTCTTCAAAATGGTGCAGCTTTTACCCTTGAGTATTGTAGTTGAGACATTTATAGATGTTCATTTTTAAAAAAAGAGAAACTTGTGAATTCCTGATAAAAAGTCAGTAAACTAACTTCAATAAAAAGTTATTAGGTTTGGGGCTTTTCACATATTTTCTATTTTTTGTAGCCTTCCGTCCTGAAATTGTTTATTTGTGGTTGAAATTTCTTTCTGCTTTTCATCTGGGGCATTTGATTGATGGATTTGTAGGCATCCTGTGGAATTGAGTTGCGTTCAGTCCTTAATGCCGTTACACAGTGTCACTGCTTCATCACTGCTTACTTCCATGCTGGCTGTGAAAGCTGGGAGCTGGGGATGGCTTTCAGAAGGTGAGTCTGTCTCAATCGTTTATATGAAGTCTTTAAAGCAGTTTGATAGAATTATCACGCATTTGGTGCTCTATCAATTGGAAAGCCTATTGTTAGAGCTTTCAACATTTCTTTATGAACTGTTTTCTTCTAATAATTGACAATATTGTTGACTTAATAATGTCATGGGTCCTTTATGTTCTTTCTTTTCTGTTTTAATTCAATATTGACTCATGCAATAATATCATTTGTAAAAAAATGAAATCTTAATCATTTAGTTTTCAATATCAATAGACATGGACAATGGCATACGAAAGTTTATCTGTAAACACAAATATTAAGGTAATACTAGACATAATAAGTTCTTTTAGAAAGTTTAGCTACCAACACAAATATTAAGATGGAATACTAAACATAATAAATTCCTTTAGATCTGTTACATCCAAAATTTAGCTTCTCTATTACAATTATCAATAGAAAAAAAAAATTTAAAGTATCCGTTCCATTTAATGTTGATGGTAGGAGATGATAGGTTAAGGTCAATCTAGTAAAGCATCCGTTTTTTATTTTTTTGATAACATTTTCTTCAAAGTTTGCACGCACTGAATAACTTTAGGATCTGATACAAATTATGCGCACGCTATTGAAGAAGAGTTACCATAAATCCATATCATTTTTGGTCACCTTCAACAAGCTTAAGCTTTGCGTGAATGCCAAAATGGAAAAAGTTTTTGAGAACTTCAACTAGTGTATTTTGGCTATTTGCCTAGGAAATCTTAAGACTGAAACAAGTTCTTAGGGACAAGCATATCAACCTTCAAGTCAGCCAAGGAATGGAGAAGATGGTACTTGGGGACCGGTTATCGGCAGGGGAATGGGACTGAGAAAACTTTAAGTAATCGTGAGGCAAACGTTGATATGACGTAATAAATCAAGCAATCAAAGAGAAAGTGTTTTTTCGCATGAATAATTTCCAGACATATAGGAGTTCTCTTCTCAAACATAGCTCAACCTCTTGAGCTGACCATACGATGGATCATATATATGTGATTTGTGAAATGCAATATGGATCTCCACAAGAATATTTGTATGAACTAATCCTCAAAACGATAACATTTTATTATTTACGTATCAGCCCTCAAATATTCGTAGGTATGCAGAGAGATCTATCATAATGAAGAATATAATATTGTAGGATCGAAGTGGTTATCTAGAGGGGGTGGATAGATAATTTGAGAATTTAAAAATTATTCATACAAACCCAAAATAAATTAATAATAACAAGTATGAAATAAAATATGGTAGCGATAAAAAAAGAGAGAGAAAAACTATATACGTGGTTTGACACTTTTTTGTGCCTACATCCACGGCCCAAAAGCAACCCAACCTAATCTACTAATCATGATCTCCTTTCACTTCTTTCACACGAGGGCAATGGAGAAAACTCTTTACACCACTACACAACCTTTCTCCCTTCTAGAACTCAATCGTCTGGATGGCATACATAATCTCACTTTCACTCTATTTTTCAGAGATAATAGAAATATAATCCACAAAGAATATAAAAAATAATAAAAAATGAACAATATCACTTAATCAATCTTTTTGTGCAAGATGATGAATAATGAAGAATCACTCTTATTCCTTGAGCACATTTACAAGATTTTTTTCAAAAAATCACAATGAAAACATCAAGTGAACACCACAAGAAGATGATAACTTTTCAAAAACTTTTTAAAAGAACTTAGAGCAATTTTTGCAATTCAAAAGCTTTTATCCATTCAACCCCCAAAGGCTATTTAAACTGATGCAAAATGGCTTGAAAAAATGAAAGAAATGCGCCCAAAATGGAACAAGAAGCACCCACAAAAATTTCTCAAAATAGGGACTGGTCGATTATATAGTTGGCCAAATTCATGACCAATCACTTATAGAAACAGGCTGAAATCACTCTTGTGGCTACTAGTTAACCAGATGGTCATCTACCCAAAAAAGTGGTCTTTGCCACTGGTCGACCACTGTGATTGGCCAACCACCAAAAACAATTCTCTTTGCATCGCGACTGGTCAACCACTAAAAATAGTGCTTTCTACCACTGTCGACCATCCCGACTGATCGACCACAAAAAACAGTGTTCTTTTAACAGCTGGAGACCAAGTGGAAGGCTAATTGTAAATACACATAGCTCTTTTAACAGCTTGTACCTTTTTTATTAGCTGTAATATAATGTTTTGGCAATGCCACTCTTAAAAAAAAAACAGTGCTCTTTACCACTAGTTGATCAAAAATTGCTAAACAACTCTTTTAAGGCATAAAAAATAAAACGAAACTCAAATCAACTCGAAATCAATCAAACTCATCTCAAAGAACGATCTAAGTGCTCAAGGACTTGCATTGATTCAAATTGCACATAAAGATCGATATTATAATGTTTTTTGCTCAAAATAAAATTGTCAAATTTTGATCCATGGAGCCACTTTGGTTTGATTTTTGCTCTTTAATCCTTACTTGCTTCCTTAAGGTCAATATTCTTTATTTATAAATTTCTACAACTCGAACACTAAAAAATATATTAATAGCATACTAACTTAAATTATTGATCAAACATCAAAGCATATTATCACAAAAGAGAAACTAACATATAAACAAGATGTTGGTGTACGGAAATAAAAATCTTCATTAACAATTAAAAGTCAAAATAATTGAGCACCAATCCAATCAACCATTGTATTTAATTGATTTAATAATGAAATGGAAACATTTTCATACAAGAATTTGTCTCAACAATGATAATAATAAGAAATTAATGATAATATTGAAAAAATTATGATCCACTAATAATATAAAAATAATCCAATCCCAATATCGATGAAATAAATAGATAAATATATGAATTACATCTAAGTGGGGAAGAAACATGTGGAAAAATGAAGTAGAATCAGAAAACATGAATGGAATAACATAACAGATTCAAACCATACAATTGCCCCTTGTGATCGTGCCTCAAACTCAAAGGAACGACGAATCTAACCCCTTCTTTTTTGTAGTATGCTAGGTTGGATCTCCTCCAAATGCTAGCAAAATATCCAAAAAAATTTGTACAAAAAATCCAACCAAAAATCTCCAAATTTGTCTAATTTGAGCCTTAAATATTCAATGACACCTCTAGTTTAAATTCTGTTTTATCTGAGTTGTTCGTCACTCTATAAGTGCTAAATAAAGGGATGGATCATCGTGATCTGAAGATAATGGTGCCAGTGCTTTGGATAGCCTTCTATTTGGCTAGAGTCAAACCCTAAATTTAAATTGCACTCCCGATCCTATGTATGCTTTTAAAATTCTCAATTAAACAAAAATAACAGTGTATCTTTATTACATTATGTTGGGTCAGTTACATGAATTCTTTGTTTCCAATTATGTCATGCTAAAAAAAAAATATTCAAAAACATATAGAGAGTCAAGGTTGGATTGAGATAACTAACAAGCTAGCCTAGCTCAAATCTCGATTGAATCAAACTCTCTTGTCCAAAGCTTGGATCGAATCGAGATTGGATTGAAAAACTTTTGATTCAATCTTAAGCCAAGGTGGGTTCGATATCAGATCATTAACAGCTTTGTGCCTAGCTGTCATAAAAGTTATTTGATTAATTTACCTACTCGCTTGATTCATAAACTTAATACTTGACAAACCATGTAATCTTGATGAAGTATTATATTCAAATTTGATCTTCCAATATTTACATAATAACTGTAAAAATATTTTGGTTATTTAAATCCTAAACAATCAATTATCAGATGAAAATTAATCAGCAGCACTCTAAGATGCATTCCTTTGTTATACACCAAATGTTAAAGTACAAAAGACTTCATAATCAACTTTTTGGGAAAATTCAAATTCAAGAAAAACCACAAGAAAGAAAATCAGACTAAAAAAGTAAAATTTTCACATAGGTATTACTTCAAAAATAAGATCCTAATAGATGAAAAATGCATGAAATATTGGCAGCCATGTTGTCAAACTGCATAATGTAAAAAAACTTAGCCCTGCAACATCAACAACAACAACAACAACGGCGCGTTCTTAGCCCTGCAACATCAAATGAATAAAAATTTGAAACCCTAGCCACATTATCACAATATATTAGGATACCAAAGGCATATGATCACCTGGAAACTTTTTAATTTTGTCCTCGTGCTAGGCATTAAAGTTTGCCAGAAAGGCTGTTGATTAACTCCTGAACTTTGAGTGGCAGCATAATAGCTGAGGGAGCCATGAATAGGGATTGCCACCACCACAAGCATCATTGTTGTAGAGACTCTCGACATCTCTATTTTTCCTGCTCTTTCGATTATCCTGCCCAAGATGAGAGAGGGGATTAGGGCAGCAATCAGTAAGGGGAGGGAGCAGGGCAAGAAGGAACAAAGGGCTGAGGTCCTGAGGATGGAATTCCTCCAATGGTTTCGGTTCTTTGTCTTTTAACTTAATTGGGTTTTATTAATTGAAATGAAGTTTTAAAACTATACATAGATAATCAATCTCAACCATTCACAAAAATTTTCATTTTTCCTCCAAAACTAACAATATTTTTATGTTCCCTCCAATATTATTCATAAGATTCAACGTGTGTAAAGAAAAGGTTTATTAAAAAATGACATCAGTTAAATCACTTGTACTAATTTCTCATGTTATATTTTAAATTTAACATAAGTGTATTAAAATTCATGCTAAAAGTTTTGTTAATTTATAGTTTAATGAGGCTTTGGGACATGGATTTTTTACTCCCGTTAAAAAAGTCCTATTGAAACTCTTATTTCTTGTAGTGAGAGTGGACTGTTTATCTAAGAGAGACAACTGTCATTATTCAAATTATTAGTATTGTAGACTTTCTCACTTGTTGAGAAGGGAATCAGATTGACATGACATATCTCACATTGTTTCTAATTGGGTATGTACTTGTAGTTTTGCAATATATGTTTGAAATATTTGTGAATGATACCATGGCTATATAATGAAGATGCTGGGACCTTGAATCTTGATGAAGCCTACTTCTGTAATGTGGATCCTTGACTTCAGGACGCAACCATGAAAAGTTGTCTAAACATCGTCTTAGTTATCCTCAATTATTATTTGGTGGTGTTATGTAAGTTGTACCATGGGATGAAGGCTTGCTTATGGCAAATAAAGTAAGCTATTAGTGAGTCAAAGGTGGGAAGCTGATACTCTTCAATTCCTTCTTCAGTTGCCGCTTATGTTTCATTGGTTCAATTTATGGCCTCAAATATAGGTCTGAATGTATGAGCTTCAATATGGTATTATGATGAAAGAATGGGTTACTTGCTTGTAGGTCTCTTAAGGTGCTAGTGTTCTTGCAAATTGGTCCACAAATTTGAATAGTTGCATGTATAACGTAGGTCCTGGAGTTTTAAGTTGTTTGTTATTTGGTCCAACTTCAGTTTCTGATGTTCTCTTTATGTGGATTTACAATGCTGCCACTTTAATGTATTCACCTATTGTCTCCTTTAATAAGACATTTGAATAATTTGTAGACGTATATAAACATTTTCCATCACCAATTAATAATTTTCCATCACCAATTAATAATTTTCCATCACCAATTAATAATTTTCCATCAAGTTTCCTACTATAGGGTGGATGGACCAAATGAAAGTAAAACTTAAAATTCGGGAACCTACATGTAGTGATTCAAATTCTGTTGAACAGTGTACATGAATCCTATAACTTCAGGGACCTGTAAGAAATTTACTCTGAAAGAATACCATTTAAAAAGGAAAATGTTATGAAATAACAATTTGACTTGTTTCATGATATGGATTGGGTTGGAAATTGCTAGCATCAACTCTTGGTGCTATTGCAATGAGAATATTAAAATGAATTTATTGTAAGGAGAAAAGATAAAGAAAAAAAAAGATTGTATTAGATAAGAATGTAGGAAACATATCTATTGAAAATAAGATCATAGAAATTCAACTTAGGTGGTTTCTACTAAAAAAAAGTACAACGTTCTATCAAAAAAATGTACAACATTGATAAAAAGGTGGACATAGTAAATAAGTCGATAATATTTTAGTCAAAGGGATAGACAAAAGGGAGTAATTAAGTAACATGCTTGGACCAAAATATTTAGACAAGTTTTAGTTAATCCACATTTTTGCATTTAACAAGATTAATTGACAAAATAGGTATAAGCCTGATTTCAAATTGTTTAAGCCAAGTATGAGGATAATACAACCTCAAACCTTCTCGTTTCCTTAGACATATACGATTCTTCCGGCCCTCAAGTTTTATTATTAAGAAAGAGATATTACTAAATATTTTGTGATCAATTCTTGAATAGTTAAGCATATACATCATATCTCGACATCAGGCTCAAGATAATACTTTGGGAAGAATGGCATCAACGGAACTTCCCTGACTCGCCGACAAGGAGTTGCCTTTACTCCAGGGATTCTGTGTTCATTTCACTGATATGTGTAAATCCTTTACTCGGGATTTATTTCTAATCTTATACTTGTTGATCCTTGAAGTTACAATTTGCATATCTGAGGCTGCTTCATATTCCTATTATCATCTCATATTTATTCATTTATTTTGTTCATGGAAACTGCATTTTGGAACCTACATGTTAAATTATCTATAGTTTTTGATCTCTTTATTTTTCTATTCAGAGTTTTAGTTCTTTGTTTTCTTATAAATTCAGATTTTGGTGATCTTATAAACTCAAGTTCTGGTTCATTTAATGGTTTTAATGAGTTTTCCCTGTGTGTGAGTGCATGTGTTAATGTGATTTTTTTTAGCAACATGCTCTTAATTATCTTTCTTTGCATTCTTTTATCAAAAATATAAATGACTTCAAGATTGAATTTTTTACGGCATGTCTTTAATTATCCTTCTTTGTGTCTTCTTATCAAAAATCACAATTACTTGAGGACAATTAGTTAAAATTAAAAAAAAGGTAAATATCATATAGATCTCTGAGGTTTAGAGGTAATATTAAGTAGGCCCATAATTTCAAAAACTCTTCAGTTAAGTTCCTAAGGTTAATATTTAGGTTTTAATCAGATCCTTTTTACTTAATTTATAATTTTTTAGTTTTTAAATAAAATTTATATTTAAATTAAGTATATAAATATAAAATGACAAAAATACCCCCTTTCTCTCCTACCTTCAAAGGTATTGCAGGAGCCATAGTAGTGATGGTAAGCAAGACAAGCATTTGTGCGGCGCAACAAACTTGCACGCGGCTTGCATCCGCAGAGTCGACGCTAAGGTTGTGCGCGGCCTGCGCCGGCCCTCGCGTAAGTCCGGCATGCCGTTCTCAGCATGTAGGCGCTAGTTCCATGCACCATCACTGTTGTGGTACCCGCGATGTTGTCTGAGGTCGGAGAAATAGTAGGGTATTTTAGTCATTCAATATTTATATATTTAATTTAAATATAAATTTTTTTAAAAAATTAAATGAAATAAAAAGAACCTGATTAAGCCTAGATGTCAATCTTAGAGACCCAATTAAAGGGTTTTTAAATTGTGAACTTATTTGATATTAGGGATAATTACCTACATGCCACACAATTTAGTTTTATTTATGCCTTACCCATCCATTCTTAGTTAATTATGCTATGCACATTCAAAACATTATAAAATCTTACATACACATTTGAGTTAAAACTTAATCAAAATCTATTTGAAAAAAAAATATTCTGTTAGTAAACCATTAAAATTATATTTTTACTCTTAGGCCCTGTTTGGCAATGAGCTAAAAATCATGGCTAAAATTAGCCAAGGCCAAAAACTTAAATTTATTTTGAAAAAACTTAAAAAATTATTTTATATCTCATCTCACACAAATTCTAACATTAAACAATCACTTTATTTCACATCCAACACAATTCTCAATAAATCAATCAACTTTATTTCACATCCTATATAATTTTTAATATAACCAACTTACTTTATTTCACATTATACATATTTTTCAAAAATGACTAAAAATTTCAACAAATCTTCTTTTTTTCTTATTACCAAACAGAGCCTTAATGGTACTTATTTTTTTTCTTCCTCAATGCCACACTAAAGCGTTGATTTGTCCTAAAATCAATTCACGTCGTGGATGTCTCCTTCCTTTGCCGCCACCGAAACATTAAGATTTTAAGATTTTCACTCAAAATATATTTAAATATCTTTAAAATAATATGATAAACAACCCAAATTTTTTGTAATCTAACTATAATTAGGTTATTGAAAAATTATGATTACTCATTATAATAGAAATAAGTTAAAATGTGTGTATGTAAGATTTTATAATGTTTTGAGTGTGGATAGCGTAATTAACTAAGAATGGATGGGTAAAGCATAAATAAAACTAAATTATGTGGTATGTAGGTAATTATCCCTTGATATTATCCCTAAATCTTTAGAGACCTAGATGATATTTACCTTAAAAAAAAACTACAATTGTATGATAGTTTGTGCGCAGAATTGAAAAATCACATCTGAATTATTAAAATTTATTGATCAAAATAGTGAATTAGGAAAGTAGAGAAATCAAAACAAATGAAACTATTATGCAGGGCTAATTTTTTTTTTTTAATTTGTGTGTGTGTTCAATTATAACATCAAAGTTGTTTTTGTGTTAGTAATCACATTTTCGTCTTATTGTGATTGATTTTGTAGGATTTGCGACGCCACTATAACATGGCTAAGGAATTTGCCTATTGAAGTAAGTTTACCATTAAGTATTTCTGAAATTTATTTTCTGAAGAAATTCTTTAATGGTTATTATTTTAGATTTTGAATTCCAAATTTCAGCTCCTAAGCTTTATATTTACTCTGTTGAGTCCATTTTATTCTACTTACATAAGTTTTTCATTGAAAGTTTTGTGGAATCCTTTATGATATCGATATCAATTTGGTACTTAGACCAATTAATCTCAGAATTGTTGCTTCGGTAACTAGGGCAATGCCTTCTTTGTTTCTTTCTCTTACCCATGGTATTTCTCATAGAGCTCCTTGTGGCTAAACAAATCCTCTATCTTGTAGATATCCAAGTTCTATGATCCCTTATGGCATTCATCGTAACTACCCAAAGTGGGGTCTTTGGAAAGGCTTCAAATGCCTTGCTCACATCCATATTCTCCGATAACTTTCCAAGACCCACGAATCCATGGCATACCTCTTTGAACCTCATGTGCATTTGGACCATAGATGACCTTCATTCTATAGCTGTCAAACTAGTTCTTGTACAATGCCTTCTTAGCTCGCTTCACTTGGAGGTTCCTTCGTACAGCTCCACTAACTTGCCCACATCTCCATAACAAATGATTGGGAAGCTAGTTCACCTCCTTCATCAAAACAAACTATAATCCCTTGAGCATTAACTATGTACTTGTGTTTGTTGTTTTATGTCCAACTCTCCTTGTCGAGTTTTTCCCGTCCTTGTTCTTCGGAGGTTAAGGACCCTTTTCGAATGTCATCATCTTGTTGAAATTTGTTTGGATGAAACCATAATCCTCATAAGTTAAGTGAAAGCAAAGTGGAATAACATACACCAAGAATGCACTAATATACATGATTTAGCACTAGTATGCATGATTTAGCACTAGTATATATGATTTAGCACTAGTATATATTGGGTCGAGCCGACTCGAGATCAAATTGATTTAAAAAAATAAATGATCATGAATTTAATATATATATATATATATTACAATGTTGCAGCTCTGAGACGACTACTTAGTGGTTAGCACTCTGTTGTTATTTGCATATGGTGTGGGTTCGAATCCCAACTATGCAGTTGATGTTTTTCCAAAAAAATAAAAGAAAATTTACATTTGTCACTCTAAAAAAAGTTTTTTTTGCATGTGACATGTTCTAAGTCAAATATTTACAGGTGACACCCTTTAAGCCCAATATTTACGGACGATACCCCCTTATTTTGAATGTGAATTTACAGGCAGCGCCTTGATAAGTTAAATTTATTTAGAGAAATTTATTTTATTAAATATATTAAAATAATCTATTATGTGTCTAATTTTAAGAAAAAAAAGTCCTAAAATATTAATTAATTTAAGGATGGCAATTTATGACATTAAATCTCATGGAATTGAATAAAGTTTAAAAGAATATTATTGATTTGAGAATGCTTGTAATTAATTAATTAATTAGTGCAATTAACATTAAAGATAATTGATTAATCATAATGATTTAAGACAGTTCATATTGGTTGACTTAGAAGGTTAAATAGTTTTGAATTGAAATTTAAAGTTGGAAATGAATTAGAAAGTTGTGAATGCTTACTATACTAATTGCTTGAGGTTAAAGGAAATAACTTCTCTTTTAATAATAATAATAGTAATAATAATAATAATAATAGTAATAATAATAATAATAATAATAATAATAAATTTTTAAGAAGGCAAGGCTGGCGGCTCTCTCAAATTGGACTTTCTCTATCCATCTCTCCAATTGAATTAAAAAGGGGTTTTATGTTTGGGGTTGGCAGCGAGAACTGGGCAGAGAGGACAGGAACAAGAAGAACGGACAGGAGAAGAAGAAGAAGAAAAGAGGGAAGAATTAAGCTGGGAAAGAAAAGAAGGCTGGATCTCTGTGTTGATTTTAAAAGAGCTTATTATTTCTCTTTATTTTAATTTTTCTACTATGCTGTTGTTTAGAATTCTTGTTATTCTCAAGCGTATGATGAACTAAACCCGTTAACTAAGGCCATAATGAGGCCTAACCCGACTGCAATTTGATGCTTTGATTTTGTGATTTAAATTGTTGTTTAATGTTAGTGTGCGATATTGATCTTAATGCTTGTGAATGCTTGATCACCATTTACATGATTCAGCACCTAATTTTGAATCTGAGAGGAGAAAGATTAGGGATGCATAGAATGTCATACACTATAAAGTTAAACTAACTAGAGATAGTATCTGGTTTTATTATGCAGCTTTAGCAATAAAGTGACTTGAAACTTGCTTTGAGCTAAGAATCCAATGGTGTAAATGCATTTTAATTCAATTAAATTCTCATAGAGATATAGAAAATTGTTAAATAGAAATAGACTTGTAATAACCTGGAGATAGGATGACAAGTGCAATGGAGGATTTCACATTGACATCTCCAACTAACTATTTAATTCATGTAATTTTGATAATTGTATTATTAGGGTGGGTTGATTCGTGTGCCTTAGTTGCCTAAATCTATTTGATTTGAAATACATTACTACTGCTTTGACTTTTATTATTAGTGCAATTAGTTAATTAATCAACCAATTAAATTACGTTTGATTTGACTTAGGGTAATCAATTATATACTTCTAGTACTTAATTGGTTAGTCTCCAAGGGAATGATATCCTGGATAGGGGAGGGTAAGGGTTAGCGTTGGGTGAGAATCTTTAGAACAACCTAGTTTTTTTTTTTTTCTTATTTTGAGTGAAAAAAAAGTTTCTCCCTTTCTCCTTCCGCCCCTTGCCTCTCCCCCCTCTTGATCTGTCTCTGTCCGCCTAAATTGTTTGTTGACATCAGCGACCTCACTTTGGTCTGCACACGTTCTGCAGCGAGCCTGCGTGAGCAACCCAAGCATGTGCGAGTCGTTCGTGCCATGCGAGCTCGTATAAAGCTGCCCGCACTCACGATCATCCTCGACTCCAGTCGCCTTGACCCGCATGCACTCACTTATGCAGAATTCGCCAAGCCCGTACCACCCTGTGCGCGTGCCACGCGAGTTAACCGGTTTGCCGTCTCCATTCATCCACGAGTCAGCGCAACATGAAAAGTTGCAACCAGGTACCCACATAACGCACGATCGCACTTCCGCGTCGCGCCTGACCCCGGACGTCCCGAGCTCCCTCTTCCGCGTCACACTTGATTCTAGACGGCCCATGCTTCTCGCCTTGGTTGCAAACAATGTGATGGTCATGCGCTTCACTGGTCTTCCTTCAACTTCTCCGACTCTGCCAAGCTATAAGTCCTTTATGAATCAAATTAATCTGATTATTTAGTTTGAATATAAAATTATTTGCTTGATTAAGATTATTGATTTGGCTTTAATTGTGAGATCATATATTTTCCTGAGTGAAATTTACGGTTGGTTTATTTGTGAGACATCTTACCTAAATTTCTAAATGTCGGATTTGATCTGTTGAATTTAACTTGATCGCTCTAATTTAAGTTAATAAGTTCTTATTTATTACCATTCATGATAATTAAATTTTAAAATATTTGATTTGCGGGACTTTTAAACCACCTTAGTTATTCTAAAATTTATATTTTAGAAAATATTTTTATGCTTAATTTAAATAATTTGCTAATTAGTTTTGCTGATTATAAATTTAAATAATATTAACATTTTTTGTCTCGCATTAGGATGGGAAGATAGTGGTTGCCACTTCATACAGAATTGGTCTGTAAGGATGGCTTGCACTCCTTGCTCATCCTCAACTCTCTTCCTTAGATGATTGAGGAGAAAGTTGATGCAGTTGGTTCCTTTTCTACTTGTAGCAATTCTATGAAAGAATGTGGTGTGGCGGTCCCCTTGAGAGGCCCACTTAATTTTAGCATTTCGCCTCCACCAAGTCTCTAACATAGCGAATTTGTACTTTGAAAGGCCACTTCCCTCCACCTCTTTGGCTTGTAGTTCAACAATTCTTAGTCAAGCTCTCAAAGACCTGAGATAAAAAAAAAGCAGGCTCTTAGAGACCTCAATGTTGGAACCCACCTTCTCCTTGGTCCTGCCTGTTCCATCGAATTTCAAGGAAACACCATGAGAGCTGAGTTGAAAAGCACTCTATCCAAATGACCCACATATGATCTCTCCCCTCTTGGTTGTTACACCAAGTGTATTTGGATACCCCTCTTGGTTGTTACACCAAGTGTATTTGGATACCACACGCATGTCATGGAGATCGTTCTGAGCTACGATGTCAGCAAATTCCAGGGCTAAAAGGTAGTTACTAGAGCCAGGATGGTCACACAGAATTGAAGAAATGGCATTCCACACACCTTCCTCTGAATAATGTAATCACCATTCCCATAAACTGCACAAAAATGCCACAAAGCCTTCGCAACTAATGAAGCTTCTTTAGTAACATGCATGTGCGATTGGAGTATCCGGATGATGGGAGATCCAAAGCAAGACGAGGCCACCCACCTTGCCTACTGAATGAACTACAAAGTACTCACAGTGGCAAATGACAAGTGGAGGGTGTCACCTAATTAAAGCCTGAAGTTGATATATGTGAGACTGGTTTTTTTAACTCCACGGATGATGGAGGATGATGGAGGGGTGGGAGGGGAGGTGGACGACTTCTTCACAATTGCTTTGCCTTCTTATGCCACTTTGGATGTAGACCACTGTCGTCCACATTTTCAGTTTGATAAGCTTCAACAGTTCCTTGTTTTGGTACCATGTAGTCGTACACTGCTTCCCTGCTCAGCCTAACAGGTAAGGAAGTTTTGAACTTTGTGGTTGCTGGATTGGGCATGCCCTTCTTCTTGACAATTCTAATTGCAGATTTTAATGGATTGTTGGTTGGCTTTGCCGTCCTAACCGGACTGTTTACTGGTTTTTCAGTTTGTGTCACCACTTCATCCATTTCTGCATCATGGATTTCACCTAAGATGGCAAAGGGATTGGAATTGCTGTCACTATTTCTTGGCTTTCCATCCTCGCTTTCCTTCCCATTTTTGGGAGCAACCTTGCTCTGAACTTGGACTTCGATCTGTTTTCCTTTCTGCAGGCTTTTGTGTTTCTGTCCCAGTTTTCTGCTTGTGTTCTGCAGCAGAAGAGTTCGCTGGTTTGATCTTTACTTGTTCCTTGCCTAAAACAGCATCATTTCCTGGCCCCCAACTCCAAGTCAGATTTCTGCTTATTCTGCATTGGCTGAAACTGCTGTTTTCCTGTTGGAACCGAGCCTTGGCTGGTGTTAACTGCGCTATCAAGCTGCTGTTGCCCCTTATTTCTTACCTGTGTCCCTGCTGTTTGGCACCTTGGTTGGGATTTCCTCTGTTTGCATCCACCATCCAAGGCCCCAGTTCTTCTGCATTATCGCAATTTGCTGGGCACCTGAGCAACTGCTTTTCTGCTGACTGCTGCCCTGCTATCCTGAATCAAATTGGTAATTTCTTCAGTGGATTCGTTCATTAGGGGTGGCTTTGAGTTGATTTCAAGTGAATTGGGCTCACTTTAAATTGAAATTTTCAATTTTGAGTCCAATTTGAGCCTGTTAAAACTTTTTGATTTTGAGTCGATTTTAGAGTTAAGTTGAGCCTAATTATGGGCCAAAATATGCATGATACATATAAAATTTGTTTAAATAGAGTAAATTGCTCTTGGGTCCCTAATATTGATGAGCTGGTTTAAATTGGTTTGTAAAATTGGAAATTATTCATGTTCTTGAGGCTGATAGGGTACTTTAAAATGGTCCATTAATTTTAAAATCTTTCATTCAGGCCCATAAGATAAGTCTCTTCAAACTTGTCCCTCATTGTTCTCCTCGTGAGGTCAAAATTTGAAGCACTCTATCCATCTTAGGAACCTGTGTAAAAAATTGCAAAATTTATGAACCAATTTCAAGTGCCCTATCTACTTTAGGGATATGCGTGAGATTTCAAAATTCATGGACCAATTTGAAAAGTCTTATCCACCTAAGTGACCTAGGAGTAATTTCTCAAATATATTTAAAGTTTTTCTAAATATGTATGTTTATGCACATATAGAGTCAATTATGAGTTACATAGATTACTTTTTGAGTAAATTAACTTCGAGTCAAAAAAAATTGAATCGATTTCTAATTGAGCAAAATGTAAGTGAGTTTCAAGTGAATTTCAATTTTCACATAAAATTGACACACCTAGCTGAAAGCATTTAGTGTGAGTCTTTCCATAGATAGGTTGCACACTTGAGCCATGGAATTAACACTTGGAACTATTAATGTGGGTTGAGATTCTCTTCAGTCTAACGGAATTGTTTTCTTTATCTGGGAGTCTTACCCACAAAGGCGTGGTTGTTCTTACAGAAGATGCATTAGAAAATCTTCTGTTCCACACATCCAACCTAAGCACTTATCCTGCCATTTGTTCGTGGTCCATGGTCCTTCTCTTTGTTTGAGTCTTTATCCTCCTGTCTATCAATGCATAACACAAACAGAAACCTTTTCCTTCCTCCATTAACTGAAATCCTTTGAAGTGTGTCCTCTAACGCTTATGCCGGAAGGAACTGGAATGGAAGCCGTCTCCCAAAAAGTCTTCTGACTAAACTCATCGGTGAATCTTTCTTGTGTTCACATTATGGCTGACCTATCCAATTGCACAACTCCATCTTTAAGAAAGATGATTACCTGAAGAAAGATCAATATCCGAGAAGTCTAGGAACTCTTTCTTGCTCCAAATATGGTTGGTTTGATTCAGTTGCAGATCTGGACCATATTGTTTGCTGAAACTTTGAGTTCCCTGCACCATAACATCATTATCACAAGCATTTGGAGTACACATTACTGATTTCATCCTTTGAATTGCCATCCAGACCTGCTGGTTTCTGCATTCTTCTGACCTTTTTACTGTAAATAACATACTGTCCAAAAATCTACATTACTGCTAACGCACGGCATGCTGTTTTCTGATTCTGTCCCTGCAATCTTACCCAATTGCCTGAATTAAGCAAGCTATCTGGGTAATTCATTGCTGCAGTGGGATCTTTCACAAAGGGGATAAGACTTGACTCTGCACGGAGCCCTGCAAAGAAACTAGCCCATTTGGGCCTCGAGCACCACAAGCTCAGCACACATACATCGACAATATTGCAAGTATTAACATTGTCATCCCTAAAACTACTCACGGCTCCCCCCAAGACTGTAGGATGTTTAGAAATCATACCTTCTAGATTGGAGACCAATACTTCCACCTCCCTTTGCTACTTGAAATACCATTTTTGGATGGATTTTGCTGAGTTGAAGGGATGGCTGAAATTCCATTCTCCAAGGTTGGCACCTTTGTTTCACCCCCTTAGGCTCCTTGGAATATGATTGAAAGGTAATTTTTAGTTTGTTATGAAATCCTTTCCAGAGTTATTGGTTTATTGAATTCATCGTGGCCTCCCAGTGTTGGTTTCTTCTGATCTTGAAAGGTTGGGGTTCAGTTCGAGCGAGCATATGTTGGAATCCCCCCAAATGTTGTGCTTCCTCTCCATCGCTAAGTCGTTCTGAAGCTCATTCGCTTCCACGCCAACAGCTTCAAGAGCCCTCACCATTATTCCCTAGCTGAGGGACTGTACCACCATCAATGGAACAGTGCCTGCTTGAAATATTGGCTCAGTTGCATCCATTTCTTCCTCCTTTGAGTTGTCTTCATGGTGAAGAGCCACAACCAGTTGCTTTTGATTTGCCTTAGCCGACCAGTCAGAAGTAGAGTTCTCATTTCTCAGAAGTGTGATCCTCCTAGCTTCGCAGATCTGCAACATAGCAAGCCACACAACACCATCCTCATACGCCATCGGCAATTGACCATCAGTTGGAGGCAAAGGGGCTTCGCTCCCTCGCCTTCTTCTTCAACACCTTGAGTCATTGGGTGTAGCTCCACTGAAGTTGTTTTCTTGGTTTGTTGGCTTTTAAGAGATCTTGGAGTGCAAGTGGCACTAGATACACATCTTGACATAGTTTTCCACCACCTTATTGATGTTTGGTTAGAAGCAGTTTGCAAAACTTGCATTTCACACACTCGCATTATCTTTCTTTATCACTTCAGTAGTTTTCTTTAAAACACATGCACTTCATCAGTTTTCTTGAGTAGGATCTTATGTATAGCTGGTCATTGATTAGCAATATCGCCCACATTTAAGCTTCAATCGTCTTGCTTCTCTTCAAGTCATTTTGGATCATCTTCCTCTCGAAACTGTGCCTTGTTGGAGTTTTTGCACTCTCCTCCAGCTAGCAGGGGTGAGAGTTTGGCTTGAAGATTGATAGTCGCTCAATATTCGAATTGATATTTAGCTCGAATCAAATTCGGCTCAAATTTATTAACCCGAGCTACGAGCCATAGTTGGATCGAATCGACTCGACTCAATCTCTATTTTTTTAAATATAAATAATGCATTCAGTCATTTATTATAATTATTTTATTACATATATATATATAAGTATATGTTAATTATTATTAGGACATTTTTTTAAGTGATCTTGTGGGTATGGTTAATCCATTTTAAAAAAAGTGTCCTCTGCGCAAACATCATACTGTGATGAAGGCTTTATACTCAGTTTTGTTGTTTGTTGCAAGAAAAGTTAATGCAATCTCAAGATTGAGTCAAAAGTTTTTAATTCGATCCAAAAAATGAACGACAAGAGTTCGATCCGACTTTCAATTAATTTTCAATCTTTTAGTTAAATTTTACGTATAAATATATTTGTCCGTTCAATCAGCTTAAATTATGATCATCCATCTTAATCTAATGTTTAAAAATAGAAATAAAAAATTAATTTACAATAAATATAATTTGAATAAAAGTTATGAATGAAATTTTAATTAAATTTTTCATTAAATTATTGCAAAAATTAACACACTAATTTCAATTACATGTGATATATAAATATTTTTACTTTTTTAATTTATTCGATTTCGAGCATCCAAGGGGCTACTTGCTCATCTGTTTAGAGTTGGACCTCATGAGCCTGGTGATGAATCCAGCCAAAGCTTCCATCTTTACAGTAGACAACATACTATCTTTTCTCTCTATAACAAAATGATGTCGACAAAGATGTCATATGTGTAATTATATTCAAACAAAGAGCAACAGATTTGTGTTGCACAATCTCGATAAACCGACTCTCAAAACTGCACTCAACGTTGCCATTTTGCTTGTATGGAGAGATAGGAAGAGCATCATCGTCCTTGCTGTTGTCATTGAACTCATCGTGCTTCATATTCAAATTAAGTCTTTTAGGTTCTTCTCCTGTTCATAAGAGACGATTTTCTTCTCAAATCCTCCCCCCAACAACATAGTTATCATGGATTAATGATCAACTTCAAACATATGGCTTTTGAGGTGGCTTTCTACGTTGTTTGCATCCTCATCACATGGTTCTACGATAACGTCAACACTTTTGACCTCACCCTCTACTTTACACTCGAAATCAAACCCTGTTTGGAGACGTCTTCCTGCGCATTAGACTAGACTCATGGTTCAACTCATGTACAATCCTAGAGCTAGTAAGTTTTATATTAGCCTTGTTCCTACTCATTTGAGAACTCAAAGATTTGAGGGGTATTCATTTCTCACGGTGGCATAAACTGAACATCCTTTGGTGCTTGTCCTCTAGCACTTTATCGTCTGAAAAGATGCAATCATATGACCCATCTTATCTCTTAATTTAAGAAGAATATCTTGTTCTTCTAATGTTATGCGTCTACTATTATTTGAAGGTGTGAACTCGAGAGTGAATGCACCTGAAGCGCTATGAAAGTCGTACTCATTTAGAAGTTGAATTGTATTCTTTAAAATTCTTATCCAATATAGGAATCATGACTACTCATAGGCAGGCTCACTCGCTCTTGTAAATCAAAGGTGCAAGAGTTATCGTTCTACTACAAATTGGTGCTTGAATGAATGTGGATGGGCGGGGGGTGATTGAATTCGTCAGTTAGCTAAAAAGGAGAACTTGTGGGCGGCTATTGCTCGCAAAACATTTGGTTGCTAGGCCTTTCAAATGTTCTAACTAATAGTCCTTCACCTGTTTTATACATTTTTTTAACAAATGCATGACCAAATACCTCTTGGCAATGACGCTCAAATATACATAAGCACAACATGATCTCACTACAAACAAAACTAGAAGAATGTAGAGGCTCTTACAACAATGTCCTGGTGAATTTGATGCTACTTTTGATGAGATGGAACCATGAATGCACCTACATCATGCTTGGTGCGCTGCTTGCACCAGCACCATGTCGGGGATATTACACGAGTTATGTGATAGTTTCTTCATACTGTGTTAATCTCTTGTCCTTTCTCCATATGAGGCTATAGTTAGGGAATTAGTGGAGCCACGGTGTAGCTCTTTAAACCACTCTCATGGCACTACAAGACATAAGCAAAAAAACATATATGATACCTTTTGGTAACTATGCCTATAGTAATTTATTAACAAAAGTTTTCGACGTTTTGTAAAACATTTTTTAATCAACAAGAGTCTATTCCTTTTGTAATATTTTCTATATCCTACTAGAGTAAAATGCTATTGCTAGTCAAGTATAACAGCTTCGTTAAATTTAATTTAACAGGAGTAAAATCTCTTGATAATTACAAGCCATTGAATTTACTTACAAAAGTAAACGCTCTTGTGTTTTACAAATCATTCGCTTTTGTTACAAGAGCAAAGACTCTCGTTACTTAGATTTATTTTTTCTAAATAAGAGTACACAAACTCTTGTTACTGAGTACAATTATAAATAATAGTAAATTATTCTCATGATTCTTAATTCAATTCAATAAATAATCATTGTTTACTAATTAATTTTTTATTTAACAAGCATAATATACCATTAATTTAAGTATTGATTAATTTCTTTATTAAATTTTATACTTTTAATAATTTTAAATAACATAATTTGAATATAAATATTTATTCCCCTAATTTCAATATGCAATTAACTTTCATATAAATATAGATACTTTTACAGTAGATATTATATTAACTCAAAATTAATGCAACAATGAAGACAAATTACATAGAAAACACTAACAATAGTTGATTGAATAAAAATAATCATTGAAATGCTAACACATTATAAATAAACATTAAAATTATGTCAATTTTTCTAGTAACATTAAAAATCTAGAGCAAAAATATGTGATCTAAAAATAATAGATAATTAAAAATCTATAATCAATAATTCTAACAATATTGAACTAACAATATTACTTAACTATATGTTTCAATTAAAATACTACAATAAATTTTAATTTATAGCACAACAATCATGAATATAAAATAGTTCAAAAAATATCCAAAATTCATATAATAGCAACATGCATGATCATTTGTTTGAATGAACACCTACAAAAAATAAATAACAGAATTTTAAAATCACAAAAAAGAATAAACTTTGAAGTTTAAAATTTTAAATATTATAAAATTAATTTATATTACTTTTAGGCTCATGATTAAAAGTTTTCTCTAATTCTTTTAGCTTCGCTTTAACGTCTAAAACATCCAGAATGACAAACTTTAGTGCTGCAACTTCATTCATTACTTGAGATAATTAATTTTCAGGATCAGACCTCAAGTGTCTCTGTTTAATTCCACTACGAAAACAATGAATTTGATTATGTCAACCTACAAATATGAATGTTATTTGAATTTATAACAGATAATAAAAAAAATTATTAATCATAAAAAGATGTAGAGATAATTTATATGCTTTTGAAGATAATCGTTTTGAATTAAGACTTCTTTCTTTTTCCTAATTTCAAAAAGCACTTGCGTCGCATTGGGAGGAAATTCACTTTAGCCATATTGGGAGAACATCCGCTTGAATCACCCTATTACGAGAAATAGAAGAACAATTTATAAAATAATAAATTAATAATAATTAAAGTATGTAGAATTGGTACTTTATCTTTTTATAAATTATTTCTTTTAACGATTTGCTTCCCATATCATCGTTAATTTTGACTTATTAACTCTGTTTCTTCAATTAAATTTTTATAGATACAAATAAAAATAATAATTTGTTATATATTAAAAGATAAATATTTGACTTTACTCTTAATGATGTGCACTTCAAATTATTCACTTTGATAATGCTCAGTAACTAGCTACTCCCAATCTGTTGGAAACACATCATCAGGGCGTCGTTGTAAATCTTGATTTAGTGTTCTGTTATTTACAAACTTTTGATATATTTCACCTTTTCAACAAGTCCACAAATACTTTCTTTTTATGATGCTCCTTACCCTTAAAGTTATACTTGATCTATATAATATTAAAATTTATTAATATGATATACAAAAAGTTAATGATAATATATAAATAATATCCAGTGATACAATCTCATAAGCAGTCCAAATCATTTTTTGAAATTTTCTTCCGTTCTTTGACTGCAACAGGAAGAATTGTAAAATTACAGATTAAACTTCTTAAACATCTAGAGAAACTTTTAGTTAAGCTGTCATCATGTAATAAACAGCATCATTTTTGTTTTCTCTTTCATTTGAATTAGAATCAAATTAATTTTTTTATAGATCTCTTTGTCGATGTACTTGTTTAATCTACTTTAGAAGCTAAAATTGCATATAAAAAAATTATATTAGAATTACTATTAATTATAAATTCAAACATAGAACATCAACGTTACGTTCACTAATAGAATTTAATTTTTTTTTTGTTCATCTATTTTTAATGTTTTATGATTTCTGTCTAATTTGTCAATGGTTGCTATTGAATTGTTTCATCGGTCTCCGTGGTTGACGATTTTCGAAATGAACGGCTGTGATGAATCATGTGGACGGCGCATACTGATCAAACGGTGGTTAATGGGAAGAGGACCTTTCCATTGACTAAAATGTCCGTCCCACGTGCCGTGTGTTGACTGTTAAAATTGTCCACAATAATCATGTGATGCCTGAATTTTGATGCAGATGTTGTGTTGTTCAAGGTCTCTCAGATTTAATATAATATCAAATAGGTATATTATTTTAAAAAAATTTCAATGAAATTATTAAAATTAATATTAGTATTTTAATCATGTTTTACCATTAAAAAAACTTTAAAAAATTTAAATTTAAAATTATTATTATACCTTTTTTTTAACTCTACTCTGGCCACAAAGCTACAACTAGTGCTATCGCGCATGCAACTTCTCGCAGAACGATCGCAGCAGCTTTTCATACGTGGGTTGCCGAGCAACAGCTGCATGCGAAGGGGCAGTGCGCGACGGCTGTGGCAGTGGGCACAACATCCGGCGATCGGAGGTAAGAGAAGGAACAATGTATTTTTTTAATTTTACATTTAAAATTTTAATTTAAAAATAAATTTTGTTTGAAAATAAAAAAATAATAGAATTTATGAAAAAGAATGCATTGAAATATTAATGTTAACTGTAGAGATTTTATTTAAAAAAAATTTAAAATCATAATATGATAAACTTAGATATTTTTACTTTAATAATATCATAAGATTTTTTTTCATTATTTACATCACAACTAAATTGATTATTTTTTTTCTTTTTATGTTCATATCTGATTAGTCTGATGTCTGTCAGTTGCCAATTTTTCTTGTGTGCCCATTTATACTTATAAATATTTTGAAAAACTTCATATATTCAAATTCAAACATNATTTTTTTTTTTTTTTTCTTCTTAAATCTATATATCTTTTGTTTAGTTTCCACTTGAAGAAAAGTGCCAAATCAGTTGATGTCAGTGTTACTTTCCATTTATGTTAATATTTATTCAAATGCCATAGTTTTTCTGCCACGTGCTTCTAAAACTATGGGAATTTATGTTAAAGGCTATTATTTTCTTAACCTAATTGTAAGGGTAAATTATTGTTTAGTTCTTGAAGTTGATAAAATATTTCAATTTGGTCCAAGATTCATAGGACACTTTAAACTAATAATAAATTTTAATTTTAAAGTTTATAGGGTACTTCAAACTAATTTTTTAAATTTTGCTTGGAGAGGTGAGAGATTAGTTTTAAAATTAACCTATCAATTTAGAAATTTACATGAAAGATTTTTCAGTTCGTCTTATTAAAATTTACGAATTTATTAATTATTTTAAAGCATCTTATCAATCTAATAGGCTAGAGAATATTTTACTCTAATTGTAAAGCACTTTAGGTTCGTTCTAAAATATGTAAATAAATCTATAATATTCTCTAATGTAGATAAAATAAAATAAAATGTGTAGTGTATTTTAAAGTCTGTATCGATACTGAAACTATTGAGAGTATAAACTTGTTATTACTAAATATTATATATATATATATATATATATTTATATTTAAACATTATAATTGTCCATTTTATTTAAAAATTATTGTATGATTTAAATTTAGGACTTTTGTCATTATTATTTAGGAAAAAATTTTGCCACCTTAGTACAGGGCTAATTTTATAATTTTACGATCATAGAATAAATATGCAAATAATATAGTACCTTTAAAATATAATCTTGTATTATCAAAACAAATATGATTTTGTGCCTTCAAAAAAAATTGTGATAATTACCCACATGTCACATAAATCTTCATGTATTACACTACACACACTTTCTTCACAATTCATAGTGTAAATTTTGTGAAGAAAATGTGTGTGGTGTAATATTAAAAAGTTTGTGTGGCATGCAGGTAAATTCCCCAAAAAAATTTATGATTTTTTTCTCTAATATGATTTTGGCTTCCTCTGTGCAACAATAATAACAACAACCAAGCCTTAATTCCATTAGGTGTGGTCGACAATATGAATTTTTTATTTTCATTACGCTCTGTCAATTATCAAATTCTTATTTAAGTTTAAGTAACTAAGATCACTCTTTGTAATTTCTTGTCATATTTTTTTATCTTTCTCTTCCTCTTTGTACATGAATAAGATCCAATAACTCGATTTTTTTAACTGAAGTTTTAATCAACATACGATTTATATATCCAATTAACTATCTAAGCCAAATTTCTCTGTGTTTATCCTCAATTGGTACAACACTAACTTTCTTTCAGATATATTCATTTCTCATTCTATTCTTTCGTGTATATTTTCTCTTTGCAGGCCAGTATTAGTACCATATATCATCGCTGATTTTACTACAGTTTTATAAAATTTACCTATAAGTCTGGATGAAATTTTTTTATCGCATAACACACCAAAAGTATTTCTTCATTTTACCCATCCTTCTTGATAATAACGTCATTATCTATTTCACTATCATTTTAAATGATTGATCCAAGTATCTAAAGTACTTATTTTTCTTGATAATTTGATCACTAATTGTCGCATCTCCAATATAAGTATTTCTTTCTTAAATAAATGTGCACTCCATAAATTCAATTTTTAATCTACTGAGATAAAATTTTGAAATTTTAGAGTATTTTTTTAAAGTTCAAATTTTATTTTAATTTTTTCTTTAGTTTTTTCAATAAGAACAATATCATTGCGAAGATTTTGGCTTCGCTTATCAAAAAAAAAAAAAAAAAAATTTGCTCCCACGTCATATCGTTGGTTGGCGTCACTTATTACGTTTTTAGAGACTGACCGATTCTGCAGAGTCAGACTGACCGAACTGCAGCCTTTCTGCTCACATTTGCAGCACGCGCTCTATTTAATTAACTCTGCTAATTAACTAGTGGGACCCACACATTTAAGCCCTTTAAATATTCCAAATATGCAGAAATTTAAATTTTCTTAATTGATTATAAACATTTAAATTTCTGTGTAATTAAATTTGCGCGTAATATTTTTTCATAATAAATTCAAAAACTTATTCTGGGATATTAAATTTTTATAATTAAATACTGTAAATTAGTTTTTAAGCTAAAAATAGTACTGTGGAATATATTTTAATTTTATATTAATTTATTTTAAAATTTTACGTTCAAGTATGACAAGATGTAAATATATATATATGTACAAATTTATGTATATAATGTATGCCACCAAACATTATTTAATATAATTTCAGCATTGCATCTAATGTATAGTATTAAAATTATATTTAAATATAATTTCGAAGTTTTAATATTGTGTGATAGATAATGAAATTTATTAAAATATTTTTTAACATTAGAATTTAGGATTTAAGTAATTACAATTTTTGTAATTTTTTAATTTATCAAATAAACTGAAAAATAACCTAAATTATTGCAATATGATCCAGTAGAACCTAAAAGTATTTCTGTTTTTGAATTAATTTAATATTTTATTGATTAATAATATATTAAAAATTAATAGAATCAAATTAATGTTAAACTATCAAATTTAAATATAATATAGCTAACACGTTGCTAAACATATTTTAAAAAATATAAGACTAATTTAATCTCTGATTTGATGTCAAATGAAATTATTTTAAGGGCAAATTATATCCAGGTTCTTGAGTTTACCGCTTAATATTGCGCAGATCTATATTTTTAATTTTAAACATCGGATTCATGAGTTTTAATAAATATCAAATGGGTCTTTTTTTATTATTATTATTTTTAATTATAGTTTTACCCTTGCCATTCTCTCTCTCCTCTCAATCCGGCGTACGCGCACGGCCTGCGCGGCCGCCGGGGTCCTGCTGCCTCGCGGCGTGTCCGGGTCGTGCTGGCGCCGCGCGCTTGTGCCTGATCGGAAGGGGAGAGAGAGAGAGAGAGGCTGCCTCTCTCTCCCTTCTCCCGATTCTGCGCAAGCACGTGGGCCGCGCGCGTGCGCCGGATCGGGAGGAGAGAGAGAACAGTAGGGGGTAAAATGATAATTTTAAAAAATTTTAATTATAAAAAATTAAGAAAAGATCCATTTGATAATTTATTAAAACTCATGGACCTCGATGTTATAAATTTAAAAACGTGGACCTGCGCGATATTATGTGTTAAACTCTGGGACCTTGGTGTAATTTGCCCTTATTTTAATTTTATAGATTCATGTAAAATGTAAGACATTACATATGTGTGTCATGAGTTTGAATTTCGAAAGTCATTAATTTAAGTAAAATTTTATTCTAAATTTAATATTTCAGTTACTATGAATACAATAAGTTATATCCAGTTACATGATTTATATGAACATTTTTTATTTTATATATAATGAATTTGTATCTTTTAAAGTTTGTGCTTGATGTTGTTTAAAATTAAGGTGGCAAATCAACTTTAGTCATCCAAATAGTAATCTTGTTAATGATTTAATTGGCTAAGTCGTGCAATTCCTTTTGCACTCGAGCAAACAAGTTCTGCTAGATATTGCAAGTATTACATATGTGTCGTTACATATCATTATCCGAAATATCACGCGACATTGGAGTTTGGAGAGAAATTTTATTTAGGACTTGAGAAATTGAATGTAATTTGGAATAACATATTGAGATTTGAATGTGATTGGGCTAATAGACGAATATTTGTAAGAACCAAAATTAATGTAAATCTAACCGTTTATTTACCCTCATAAATGGGAGATAAACTTTATGTAGTAGGACTTTTTTTACAAAAAAATTCGTGAAAGATTCTACACTTTTTGCTTCTCTTTTTGGATCATTTTTTTCATTTTCTAGTGACTTCAGCGTGTGTGAGAGATCAGTGAAAGAAGGAAACAGTTGGAATATCGGTAAAAATCGAGGTAGTTTGCTAAGTCATACATAGCTAACTGAAAGAAAGATCCCAAAAAACCACATTAATTCAATGCTACCTATCCTCCAAAGGCGAGAGATTAGAGAACGATGATACAGATTTATAGTCAATCAGTAAACGTCACTCTACTCTATTGCTCCGTTCCTATAACCATAGCACCTAGACGGATTGATAGCTCAACATTTCATTGCCTTGCATGATCACCAGATAGACAATCTTCGAGTCATAACTAACTCAGAATGCCTACTTGACAGCGTTCCATTCTCACCTAATAGCACGTTAGGCCATTATGATTAACAAAAATATTGATCAAAAATCCTTCAACTGTCAATTTAATGACGAAATTATAAGTTGTTTTCCTTCTCTAAGGTGCACCAACTATAAACACTTCTAACTTGATCACTTATTACAACTCTAGGAATCCTAGCTAAGCCTTTTTGTATCAATGAGCTTAAGAAATCTCCAATCAAAATAGTATTTATATTTATAATAGAATTAAATCAAAATTTAATTTTGACTTATATATATATAGAGAGAGAGAGAAATACAAGAACTTTAAATTATATTATATATTCCTCAAACTTAATAGAGATGACGAGCTTTTTAAAACCCGCAATGCCTCTAATATTTTCGAGTTACAGCCAGACTACGCTTGAATCTTTCGTCCTCATCATCCTTGAATTTAATTTTTTTCAACGAGATTTTATCGACATTAACTCATTAAAAGTTAATTCAACTTGACTCTAATTTATTTAGATAAGTGGTTATATAGTTCTATAGAGTTTATTTCAAATTCAGTACTTCAAATATGATTCATGATAGAAACATTATTCACTTTTTGTTACTTAAATTGAACAAATTTATCCCTCAAATTTGAATAGTCATAGAATTAAAGTTACTAAATATATTAATTATTCAATTAAATTAAAATTTTTGTATATCTTTAATTTAAGGGATAATTCCACTTAAGGCCCTTAGGTTTACTCGACTTATCACGCAAGTCCATAATTTTGAAAATATGCCAGACAGATCCCAAAGCTTATATATAGACCGTTGCGGTCCTTAATATTTATAAAAAGCTTCCAATAAGATTCAATTAAACATCTTCTGTTAAATTATTGACTGTCAAAATTTTTATTAAGAAATTATAATTATTTTTAATGTAAAATTACAGTTGTACCCCAGCTGGTCTACACCCTCGTCGGCGCGTTGCGCCGCCTCGGGGGAAATATGGAAAGGTAAAGAAAGGTATTTCTGTAATTTTAACAGCGTTTAACAGATACCGTTATAGAAAGACCAAAATAATCTATATAGTAAATTTTGGGACCTATCTGTTATATTTTTAAAATTGTGAGCCTACATGATAAGTTGAGTAAATCTGAGGAACCTAAGTGAAATTATTCCTTAATTTAATTTAATTGCGATCAATAAAGCACACTAGCTCAGCAACAATAATGGTAGACATGATTGATAAAGAAATTTACTACTCCTGATGATAATTACAAATTGGTATCCCTACTTTTGGAAAACCTATAACTCTCCTTAAAATATTAATATTTTACATATTCCTCTAAACATATACATAAGTTATTTGGTATGAACATTAACTAAATGAAGAATTACAAATTGGCTCCCATCTTTTATGCAACTCACCTATAGCTGCTAAGCCTGCTATATAAGTACTCTCCCATAGAATATCTATACATAAAATAAAATAAAATACTTATTAATGATCTTATAGTAATTATTGGAATAAAACTCACACCTTACTATAGTAATTATTTATATAATAAATTTACATATGCATATTGCATTATATTTTTTTTTGACCTCCACAATATAAATATTATTTGACTTCTTTAAATAGTATTTAAAATATCAATTTTTAGTAACTTTTTGTAGCCTTTTTGATTATTTGTAATACTCTGCGATAATATTTGGTTTTTTTTTACATCCCATCTTTTGCGACTTTATTTTATTCTGTTTGGCTTCCCGTCTATATTGAAAAATTGATTCTTATTCTGATCATAATTTTATGTGATGCATGAATTGAATAATTTAAATCGTCTGAGATCTTAAAGAGAAGAATTCAAAATATGATAGACATGCCTAACTATGTCTCTATAGTATGTCTTGGCCTTTTACTATGATTTTATGGTCTCGTTTGATTCGAGATAATTTTTTGAACTAACACAAATTTCAACTGTAAAAATTAATTTTATTGCACATCCAACACAAATACAAATCTTAGAATCAACTTTACTTCACATCTTATGCACTTTTTAATATTAAAATAAAGTTTTTTTATATTAAATTAAAAAATAAATTATTTTTTTTCTTATTAAAAGAAAAGTTCGAACCAAATGAGGACATAAATGTTTACTTATTTGTAATAATGAACTGTTTAAATTACAAAAAAACTAGGTTTATAATACTATTCACTTATTAATATTTGTATTCTCATTATATTCATGTTTGAATATTCTAAATGTCTCACGCATTAATCTGAATTTTCTCAAATATTAAGGAGAATTGAGACTAAGGTGTGAAATCTTTTTCGAACCTACTTAATATCTTTGGTTCCATTGGCACCTGTTGATCTTGTTTGTAAGTTGTTTTATCCCTAATTTGAGATTAGGATCGTCGATCATCACTGCAAAAAAAATTCTAACCAACATATATATGCACTTGAGTAGGGGATTAAGGTAGTATTTAGTTTGATGTTATCTTGATGTTATGTCATATTATTTTGATATTATATCATATTATCTAAATATCATCTTTTAATTAACAATTCTATAATTTTTCAGAAGTTTATATAAAGACATCGTTAATCCAAATAATTATTTTCTCTAAATAATACGACATAACATCAAAATAACGTTGAACCAAATGCCCCCTTAAATTTATGATATTTAAATAATATTAATATACTAATGAAAGAAAAACTGGAATAGGAGAATGACATGCATGCAATAAGGTATATCTTTAAATTTAAGGAATTTTTATTTGTATATCACTTTCAACGCAGTATTTACTCGTACCCAACCCAAAAATGAAATATTACTTATCAATATTTTGTGATATATATATACAACAAAGAGAAAAGAAGGGTGAATATATATATATATATATATATATATATATATATATTGTCCTAACGTCTACGTTCCTCGTCACATGTACGTAAGTGCAAAAAATAAATACATATGAGAATTAAATAAAAAGGAATATATACATATTGATACAAGAATCGATGCCTTCATCATAACTGTGCATATTTCATGCCAAGTCAACAATCCAAAAAGTGAGCATAAGAAAGACCTAATTATAAGAGGATCAGAAGTGGAGGCCTAAATCTACAAATTCATTTGCATTTCTCTCTTTACTCTACAACAATATGACATTACATCAACTATGCCCACATCAACAACAACTCAGGCATAGATAATAGCCAGGTAATAGCTCATAAATAGTTATCCTTTGTCTACAAGAAAGCTGATCTGCTTCCGAGAGGGCTTTTCATTCTTCACCTTCTGATAAAATATAAGCTATTCTCTATATTTTCTCTAATGCCTTTCTTTTTTTCTTCCACTTTTCATTCTTTTTCTTTAAGGACTAATCACCAGTGACCATTTATTGGAGGCAAGCTTCACACCATTAGCATTTACATAGGTTTATTGGGTTTACGTAGGCAACTCTAACTAATTCATACACTTCCTTACTGTCAAGTTCTCATCTTCTTGCACACCATACTTCTCCCTCTATTTGACGTAAATCACTAAAATAATTTATCGTCATTCTTCTTGCTTCTATGAGCTCCTATGGTTCTATTCAAGGCCACTAAGAGTGGGAACTATTTTTTTGAAGGAATACTCGACTGTGCCAAATAAAGATTCACCTTTTGTTTCTTTCTTATGATATGTACGCATAGAATTTCTTCAATATTTGCAGAAAACCATCAAGTGCAATTGATTGGGGCACCAAACAAGAGCCATCGATCACCAACAGAGCCCTCACTCGAGCTAGTCGAAGTCCAAGATTTGATTGATAAATGTTTCAATCCATAAATGTTAGTCTACTCACTTGGAATGAGTCGATTTCTATCTAAAATATGATTTAAATTTCAATCAATCTTTAAGCCAAATTAATAGCCTAACTTGCACCTAATTCTCTTAAATAGATCAAATTAAAACTAATTCATTTTCTACTTAAATTCATGTAAACTCAACTCATAGTCGATTAAGTTAGCGAAATTTGAGTTAAAAATTGTGACTCAATATTATCAATGCTCACCCTACTAATTAAAAAATGAGAGATAATATTGTTTATTTTTATCAATTAAAATATTCGGAAATTCGGCGTACTATTTGTCAAAAAAATATTTTTTTTAAGAGATCACTGTGATCTAATAAATTGATATTTAAAATATTGAGAGATAATATAGTTTATTTTTAGCAATTAAAATTTCGGAAATTGGGCATACTATTTGTCAAAAAATTATTTTTTTTAGTAAAAGTACCATGTGAATGAGATCACTGCGATCTAATAAATTGATATTTAAAATATTTAAATATAAAAAGCAATTATTTATTTATTTATCTATTTATTTTTATAGCAAAACATATTGCTGGCCCGGCCCTCGTTGTACTTTTTTATGCAAATAATAGATTTAATGCATAAATAATAATATCTCAATTTCCAGCTTTTTTTGTTAATAAAATACCACATATTTTTATTAATAAGTTTAGTGAAAATATTTTAATATGTAAACATATGAAACGCTATTACGTTTAAAAGGGTCCAAAATGAGATATTTATACGATAGACACAAAAATTAGGCTAATTTATAAATTTCATCATAAATCTCAAAATATTATAAATATCACATCTAAAATAGCTATTTTTTATTTTTCACATCTTACAGTAAATTCTATAGAAGATATAACCATAGTTAAATCTCAGAAATGTCTGATGCTCGCTCGTGATGGCGTAAGAGAAAGATGCAAATAGCAGAGTAATGCTCTCTTGAATACGTTGTCGCCTCACTTGAATATGCTGCTGCCGGAATTAATGCAGCTCTGCGATATCCTAACATGAAGATCGATGGTTAAATGATACGATCAATGGCTGAGATTTTGTTCAAATTTAACTATGATTAAATCTTCTGATAGAATTTACCGCAAGATGTGAAAAACGAAAAAATAGCTGTTTTAGATGTGATATCTGTAATATTTTAAAATTTATGGTAAAATTCATAAATTAGCCTAATTTTTGTGTCCACAATGTAAATGTCCTGTAAAAAATTTTAGCTTCTACTAAAAAAATACTACTTAAGGTAAATTTTTTTTGAATTTTTTTTTTAAATTTCAAGTAAACTTTTCAAAAAAAAAAAATTCAAGTACATAATTTAAAGTTACATACTTACATGTTTAAAAATTTGATTACTCATTAAATTAATTCTAGAAACTCTAATATATCGATTTTCATTTTTTTCAATATATATATATATATATATATATATATATAATTTTAGATATTAAATTATATTTATTTTTCTTGAATCCATTTTCAATTAGGCTCAAGCTAACCACCATCTTGATTTGCTAGCACAATACCTCACCACCTTGATGATCGGACTAGTCTAACCAATCATCAAAGAGGTTAAATTGATAAATTACTATTTTTTAAAAAATTTATAATAATAATAATAATATTGTCTAAAAATATTATCTAATATTAATAACAAAAATTTATTTATTATATGACTTATTGTCATTATAAGATTCTAAATATCATAAAAAATATTAATTTATTATGATTTGATTTAGTTTGGTATGCAATCTAATTTTAACATTGAACAAAATTGAATGACACTGGTTCGTGATTGAACCAATCAAACCTTGCATTTTAATCTTGTTTTTATAATATTGGGACGAACAAAGAAATGAAAATACTTCTTAAAAGGTCATAATCGAAGAAAACCTTTTAAGAATGCTATCCCTCGTCGATGAAGAGCTGTTGTTGAAGGATCAATTTTTTCGATAAAATTATGAGAGTTGAGGTTTGATCTCTTAACGAAGTAAAGCCTTAACGATAGAGTTATGCTTCAAAAATTTTGGCTTTTACTTAAAAAAATACTACTTAGGGAAAATAAATATAAAGTCGTGTGATACGTCTGTAATAAAGCTTGTTATCCATCTAAATAATATTCAGTAATTCATGAGAGACGGTGAAATACTTGACAACAAAAACTTATAACCAAGGATAAGTTCAGCCTTATGAACTCTTCAAAAGAAAATGCTGTTGCTTTGCTTTTGTTATCCCCAAATTTTATTGAGTAGAACAATTTAAGTAGCACACACGTAGCATGATTTAGTCGATTAAAATTTGATTGTGCTCGTGTTTTAACATAATTTCAAATTCTAATCCTTGCATTTGTTTGTAGTTGTACATTATAATGCCATTTGATCATATCTACACATCTTATTGATCAATGGTAGAGAACTCAATTTTTTAAGAGCAACTTATAGCCTTTTGCGCATTTAGATTACGAAAATAAATTATCTATATAGATCGTGATTGATTGCAAAAAATAATATATATGAAAATAATATATAAAAATTCAAAAAAATTATCAATATTTTTTTCTTGGGATATTTATCTACATGCCATACTATTTAGCTTTATTTATGTATTACTCATATATTCTTAGTTAATTACGCTATGTACACTCAAAATATTATAAAATCTTACATATACATATTTTAACTTATTTTTATTATAATAAGTAATCATAATTTTTCAATAATCTAACTATTGTTAGGTTATGAAAAATTTGAGTCGTTCATCATATTATTTTAAGAATATTTAAATATATTTGAGTGAAAATTCTAAAACTTTGATGTTTAGGTGGTGGCAAGGGAAGGAGATATCCGCAGCGTGAATTAATTTTAGGACAGATCAGCGCTTTAGTGTGATATTGATGAAAAAAAAAAATATACTATTAAGGGTAAAAATGTAATTTTAATGATTTACTAACGAAATATTTTTTTTAAATAAATTTTGATTAAGTTTTAACTCAAATGTGTATATGTAAGTTTTATAATATTTTGAGTGTGCATAGCGTAATTAATTAAGAATGAATGGTTAATGCATAAATAAAATTAAATAATGTGGCATGTAGTTAAATATCTTTTTTTTTTTTCTTTTGGTTAGCAATATTAATAAATATAATATATGTCAATAATAGAAAATAAAATTAGTTAATTATATTAAAAATTATATATTATGTGAAATAAAATTAATTAATTTTTTGAAAATAATATAAATAAAATTTTGATATTAAAAATAAATTATTTTGATTTTTATATGATAAAAATACTCACCTAACGGAGAGTCAAAAATAAGAATGGAATTAAAGGAATGAAATTGGCCGGTGCAAGCGTGGCTTCGGTCAACTCACGGGCTATCCTTCAGAAGCAGAGAAAGAGAGAGTTGGGTCCACACGAAGGAGAGTTGCTTCATTTGAATATTTTTGTCTCTTTAAATAGAGAACGAAGATCAAGGAGACACCATGAGAGGGCGAGAGAGAGAGAGAGAGAGAGAACCTCATCTTCTCTTCTTGGGTGAAGGAAGAGCTCACCCCAAACTGATATACTTTGCCTCTGCGGAACTACAGAAGCCATTAAGAGAAGTTGGTCTGTGGAGGGAGAGAGAGAGAGAGAGAGATGATGAAGAGTGGAGAGGGAAAGATAATGGACAGGAAGACAGTGGAGAAGAACAGGAGGATGCACATGAAGAGCCTGTGCTTCAAGCTGGCATCCCTCATCCCAAAACAGGAATACATCTATAAGGTATTAATATTATATTTATTATTCTTCCTAAATCTTGATTAGTAGTTCTTGTTTCTCTGCTAATCTTCCTCATCTCTCTCTCTTTCTGTCTCAATTCCTCTCTTCTTATCAGTCTCCCTGCCATTACTAAACAAATGAAAAGATTACAAGCTGGCTCGATGAGTCTCCAACTAGACGACTCCCTGAAATTAATCCGTTAGAGAATTGGAGTTAAGAGAGCCCTCTTCTCATCTTTAATGAAAAGTTTGGTTTTTTTTTTTTTTTTTTCAATATCCTAAGATTTTGTTAAGAGAGCCCTCTTCTCATCTTTAAAATATTTGGCTCAACACAGAGGAAGGAGAGTGGCTCCCTCATGCATTCTTTCACAACAATCTCTCTCTCTAAATTTGCAGTCAAATAAACCAAATTTCATTAAATTCAATTTCAATTAATTATGAGTTTTAATTTCATTAAAAGATTTGTTATTTGGAGAGAGAGAGAGATATGCGCTTTGGACGGTTCTGATTAACCCTTCATATGACTTCCCATTATTTCCAGCTCACTGATACCCCTGTTATCGATTCGATTTCGAGTCAAGTCAGTATCAGCTCGAAGTCTGATCGATCAAATTTCGATTGACTCGAAATCAACTCGAGTCGATTGAGTTCGAGTTCCAGCCAATTTCGAGTCATTTTTTCAAGTCAATCTTGAGCCGGGTAGGATCGGCTCGATTTCATATATATTATATAATATATATATATTAGGAGAAATTACACCCAAGTCTTTGCATTTAATGCTCAATAACTCACGAGTTCACGTTTTCAAAATTATAATATTAGGCTTATGAGTTTTAATAAATATCAAATGGATTCTTTTTTATTATTAATTTTTTTAAAATTATCATTATACACTTCCTCCTCTTTCTCCTCCCGATTCCCGCGCACGCGCGAATAAAAAAAATAAAAAATGATTATTTAATAATTTATTAAAACTCAGGAATCTCAAATTTATAACGTGGACCTGTGCATTTTTTAAGCTTTAAACTCAGAGACCTTGATGTAATTTATCCTATATATATATAATATAATTTTTAGATGGAGCTGAATGCTCAAAATCTGCTCCAAATCTGCTCCAAATCATCACCGTGCTGAATTTTTGACTCGTTAATCGGCTCGTTGAAATTAACTCAATTTTAATTTTATTTAAAATTGATTTAGTGTATTTTCGATCCATATTAGCACCTGATATGGGACGTGGCCCTGTTTGGCGCGAGGACCAAAACAGGATCAAAATAGTCTAGTTTAAAAAATAACAATAATAATAAATAAATAAATTATTTTAATTATTCTACA
>JAEMOT010002397.1:207227-234281 GCA_019297695.1 Apostasia ramifera | reverse complement strand
TTATTTCACATCTTAGATCAAAATACTCGATTTGAATATTTTGGTCTAGAATGTGAAATAAAGTTGATATTTTTATTTTAAATTATTGAGTATATAAAGTAAAATAATATTTTTTATATTTAAATTTGTGTAAAATAATTTAAAATATTTATTTATTATTATTAGTGTTATTTTTTAAATTAGTACCATTTTGGTCCTATTTTGGTCCTCGCTAAACAGGGTTTTTGAATTATTTATGAACAGAATACTAAAGTGATGATGCTTAATATATTTCAGCAAGTGGTTATTTATATTGATACTGATATCTTGTTGTTATTATTACTTTTAGGGCAAATTACGTCCAGATTTTTAAATTTAAAAACTCTTAATATTATACAGATTCATTTTTTTAAAATTATAATATCGAGATTCCTGAGTTTTAATAAATTATCAAATAAGTCTTTTTTAAAATTTTTTAAAATTACCATTTTACTCCAGTCTCTCTCTCCTCCTGATCTGGCGCACGCGCTGGCCACGACCGACGGCAAGTCGTGCGGCCGATGGCGGACAGCCCGCGCTGTCGCCGGTGCGCGCGTGCGCGGGATCGGGAGGAGAGATAGATTCTGCCTCTCTCTATCGTCCCGATCACTGTCGGCGGCCGCGCGGCCCGGGCGTGTGCGCCAGATCGGGAGGAGAGAGAACAAAAAGAGTAAAATGGTAATTTTAAAAAATTTTAATAATAAAAAAATAAAAAAATATTTATTTTATAATTTATTAAAATTCAAGAATGTGGATATTATAATTTAAAAAATATGAACCTATTAAATTTTAAACTTAAAGACCTGGGCGTAATTGCCCTTACTTTTAAGTCAACCATTCTAGTAGGCTATGGAGAGTTTCTTTCTTCAGATTTTTTTTTTGTTCTTTTATTTTGTTTTTCATGATGGTCCACCACGTGCTTAATCTTTAAAAATTAAATTTAGTTGATGTGATATGCCTTTGGCTTATTCTATGAAAATAAATAGTCAAATTATATATAGAGCCATGCATTCTATCTTTATTTATTTTTCACAACCTTTTCATTTTTATGCTTCATTATATATATATATATATATATATTTTTGGAATTTTACACTATCAAATTATGTCTATTAATTACTATGTTTCAGATGCATACCATACAATAATTAACAATATCATTATTAATATTCCATAATTTCAATTAAAGTATTAACTGCATTTTTAATGAAAAGCATTAAAAGGAACTAAACTTAAATATGAGATAATGAATATTTAATAGATCATTAGGAGTTAATTGGAAAAAGATTGGATCAATTTGTTAGTGAGCTAAAGCATAGGCACCTCTAAATAATTCATATGTTGTGCCTAGGCCTTTCAATGGATCGGGTTCGGGTCAAGTTGACCCCGATCTGGATACAAATTCATATATATCGGATTGGGTCATGATCGATCTAGATCCTCTCGGGTCGAAAATCGGATCGGGTCGAAACTTGAGTTTTTGGATTTAATTTATTTATAATAAAAATAGTTATTTTTAAGTATTTTTCATAATTAAATTTAAAATAATATTAAATTTATTAAAAATAAAATAAAAAAAATATTATATTTTTATGAATTAATTAAATATTTTAATGTAAAATTAAGTATTCATAATATATATATATATACATATATATTGTGAAATATAAATTGAGCACTATACACTATAATCTACTAATATAATTTGTGAAAATATTTTATTAATTAATTATAATGCTATTTTTTACTTGAGCCTTCTAATAAAAAGATTATTAGCCACAATGTACCTCTGTATGAATTATAAATTAGATTACATAAACAGATCAGATTTTAAACGGGTCGGGGACAATAGTGATCCATATCCGATCCATCGAGTCAGAAAATGGGGCGGGTTGACGGGCAAAAAAAAGAATCCATTTGGGATCTAATCAAGTCGAAACTCGGATCGGATTGGGTCATGATCCAATCCATTGACAGGTCTAGCAATGCCTTTTGAACAAAATTAAACTAGTTTATGAAAGGCATAGTAGTCTCTCCCTAAAGTTCTCATTTGATATGGGGGTTATTTTTGGGCAAGAAAAAAAAATATTTTGTGAGTTTAATATGAAATATTACTATTTTAGTATTGAAAGATATGTAAGATATAGAGATAAGAACGATCTGAGTTCAAGCTGAGCCAAGGCCAACTCGAAATTGACTTGTGACTTGAATCATTTTAATTCGTGTCAGCTTGAGTCAAATTTTTTCAAGCTCGAGCTAACTTGAGCTAGCTCATTCTCCTTGTTTTTATTCTTTTGTTCCTAAGCATCGCAATTCTCTCGCCTTTAATTGAGAATTGTAATGATATGAATTAGAATTTGAGACTTTGGTTCCAGGCAAGCTTCTTCCCCACTGGGCTAGGAAAATCTCCGCCGCCCATTCTCTTTTTTATATTAAGATTTTAATTTAATTTGATAATATTATGTTTTATTTTTATAAGCCTCTCCTCCCTCTTCTCTTCAAACTCCCAATATGGGATTAAATGACACTAATTTTTTAAAAAAAATTAACAATTTTTTTATTTAAAAGAAAAATTAACTTTTTGAAAAAAGAGACAAGTTTTTTAAAATGTGTATGCCATCTCTAAGTGATGAAGTATGAGGAATTTAAACCCACAACCTCTCAAATTAAGAAATCCAAGCTAGTCTTCTATTTGGCTAAATTGTTCATTTTATTTATATAAGAATTATTTTATATATTTAACATTTATATAATATTATTATTTTTTATATAAATCGTTCCAATTCGGGTCCGCTTGATCCAATCAGGTATCGGCTTGAACTAGCTAGGCTGCTCAAAAACTTCGATTCGAGCTAAAAATTAAACGATTTTGAGTGATTATCAATTTTCAAGCTGAACTCTCACACCTAGTAAGATACAAATAAAATTAAATTAAATTTTAAAATTTATATTAGATATAAATAAAATTGTTTATAAAAAATTTGAAATATTAGTGAAATAAAGATTTGATTTTTCACCAGTTTTGAAGTAAATGAGATTTTTGACTTCTGTTATATTGGTCTAGCAAGTCAAAAGAGTATTACAGTCTAATTATTAGAGGTGAGAATAATTTTTAGTTTGGTTAATCTGTGATATTATTGAATAACAAATTAATTAATTATATTTGAAATTTATATATCTCTTTTTTTTTTTAAAAAAGGTTATTTTTTTATAATAAAAAAAGGTAATTTGGATATTAATGGAACTAGGACTATCAATGGATCAGATCATGATCCGATCCGATCTGAGTTTCGATCCTTGTAACCCCCAAATGGAGTTTTTTTCACCTGTCAATTCGATCCATTTACTAGCCCGCCCCGATATTTAAACAGGATGGATTTGGATTACTATTTATCTGATCCGTTAATGACCCGACCCGTTCACATATTTAATTATTACTGATCATATATTTAATTATTTTATATCATTAAATAAATTTAAATTTCAACATCCTTAACCTCCCGAGTCCCAAAATTTCATGAAGTTGTGTGACTCAGCGACTGCACGACGCCACGATCGCGCGACGCTGCGACCGCACCACGCAGCGACCAACGATCGCACGACGCAGCGATGTCTGCTTATTTGTTTTTTAATTTTCTTAATAGCTTGTTTTGAATAATTATTTATTCTTACTGGCTTTGTTTTCATTTTATTTTTCATGATATATTTAGGAAGGTTTTTGAAGCTAATTATTTCATTATCTCAAGTTTTTCTCCGCTTAATTTTGAGAATTTTGTGATTGTGTATATTATTTGCAATCTTAGTAAATGGATCAAATTCGAAAATCCGAGTTCCGACCCGATCGGGTTTTCAATCCGAGAGAATCTCGGTTGACTATGACCCAATCCGATGATTGACCCGATCCGTGGTTCATAAATTTGGATCCAGGTCGGGGTCGATTCGATCCAAATCCGACCCGTTGACGGGACTAAATGGAACTGTTAATTCTTCCAGGATTCAATCTCACAACAAGATCACTTGGACGTAGCAGCTGCATACATAAAGAAGCTGAAGGAAAGAATCGTAAGCTTGAAGCAGCAGAAGATGCTTTCCGGCGGCCATGGCGGCGCCGCCGCCGCCGCCGCCGCAGGAACCGCTCAAGATCCGGCGGATTCCGGAGGCGGCAAGCTGGGGTTTCATCTGCCGGTGATCGACGTCCGGCACCGGGACCCGAATCTGGAGGTTCTCCTGATCATCAGCAGCTCAGAGGCGAGCTTCTCCTTCCACAGAGTCATCGGAGTTCTGGAGGAAGAAGGCGCCGAGGTGGTCAACGCCTCGTTCTCCGCCGTCGGCAACAAGATCTTCTACACCGTTCACTCCCAGGTAAAGTCAACGCCACCTCAATTTTCTCTAATTTTTATTTTATTAATGGTATTTTTGATAAAATTTTATTAATGGTTAGTTATTATGTCGGCCTATGTGTATCCGTAGTTTTTAAATTAATTAAATTAATACTCTAATTTGAGATAATATGTAAAAATCTATTTTTTTTTGGTATTATTAAAGATCTCTCTAACGGAGGACATTAATTTTCTCCGATTAATAGATCAAATTGGCTACTTTAAAAACTTTTTTTTTGATAGTAGCGAATTTGGAAACTAGATCGAAAACATAAATGAACATAATGCCCAAAGTCCTTCATTGGATTTATTTATAAATATTAAATAATTTATTTGTATATTATCTCAAATTAGAGATATTAGGAGGATACTTCTAGGCTAATGTCACTTAAACAACTGTAATAAAATAAACTCACACGAACAAGTTTGGGAGAGATCCCAAGTTATATATGTAAAAACATGATTCTAAATTGAAGAGACGTTTTTTAGTGTAAAATTATGAGGCTAGTGATGATAATTTTACAGTTGAGCATGCACTAGCACTCAAAAATTAAAGCAAATAATATATTTATACCTGAGATATCAAATGTTACAAGATTGTATCAAAATCAACCATAATCTCTAAGCCATTTTGGGATAAGGGCTTAATGGGGCCTAAGTCAGGTGCCTCTAAGTCGTGGTGGGATAAATTTCAGCAGTAATACTGAATCTCCTGAGGCAGGGGTAACAATTTCATTAATTGGAAAACTACGTGATCCAATTGCATGTAGACTAAAATTAGAGAGGCTTATTTCGTGTCATAAATAGGTTAACCTAAAGTTCATAATTTAGTGTGATATAATCTAATTTGAATATATATATATATATATATATTTTTTTTCAGGCTATTTCTTCCAGAATTGGGTTGGAGGCTTCACTAGTGACTGAAAGACTGAAGCAATTGATCAGAATATGAGAACTAACGCATGGCAGAGATGTAATTTCAAGTAGAGTAGTGATAGATAATGTTGTCATTTTTCCTGCTTATCGATAAATGAATCGCGCATTCGATAAACAGCTTGATGTTCAATTTAATAAGAACTAATTTATATTTAATTTGCCAAACTAAATAAATAAGTTTAAATAGAATCTAAAGAACTCCAGTAAATAATCAGGCTGAAGATATTACATGACTAATTTAAAACTCATATAGATATTTAAGTATATCTTTGTTTATTAATTTGAAATAAAAAATTTTAATGAATCGTATATTAATATGATAATATACTCATACATAAATATGTTAATGTATTTGATACGAATTTAACTTTTTGACGTAAATTCTAAAATATTGAGAAACCAAGAGGTAAAATCATAACATGAGGCAAGATATGTCGCACACCTTGCACAACTTGAGACAGGCTGATTTCATTCCGTGAATTTTCAGTTCTATTTAAAGCGACATTCGTCAAAAGATAAGCGAACAAGTTTTTTTTTGTAGTCTCAGCTCGCTTAGCTCGTAATACTTAACGACAATTTCTTGAGATCAACAATGAATAAGGCCAAAAAAAACCAACAAAAGATGAAATGCATCAATCATTTGGGAATAAAACAGGAAAAATTTCGTACATATATGTTAGTTCTTCATATATTATATGTTGGGTCTCCAAAAACTTGATAGCCCCCACAAATCCATATTACAGACGTCGAATGGACCCAACAGATTGGAAGGTTTGGTTACTCCGCGTCGACATTTATGAACTCAAATTCTATCAAAGACAGATTGTTGTCTTCTTTGACGGTGAAGTCTCCTGGATCTGTGACTTCGACTCTCCCCCATTTGTCGACAGCTAGCCTCATGGATCCCTTGTAAATGTCAATCTTCGCATTCCGCAGGATCAGTGTGCTACCCGGCTGCATTAGATCAACTGTACATGAAGAAGAATGCATAGTTCATCAATTGAGATTACAGGATTTTCGGGATCATTCCAACATGATTGATGATGAAATTCAAAGAGATCATTAAGAAGTATATTATTAATTTCACTTATCAAAAAAAAAACAAATCTTCCTATTTGTCCTAGTGAGTTAATCACTCATGGTCGCACGGTTCCTTGTGAAAAAAAAAATGATGCTTTTAGCAAGCATTGTTTTATTTCCATTCTCATCGTCACATAACATCGAATTTTGTTTAATTAAATAGAATACATCTAGCAAGAGAAGTGAACCAGTTAACCCAGCATTCCCAGTCTGTAAACAAGAAAACAGATTCAAGGACCTAAGCAAGGGAAGAAGAGTGGAGGCAAGGGGATGAGTGGAGGGGCAAAATTGTATTTTTTATTTCTAGGTTAACAGCCATTACGGCGAAAAGACCTATTTGCACATTATCTCAATAGAGCACCAATTTTAACTAACGTAAAAACTAGAGAAACCTAATTGCATATGAGCCCAAACTAAATAGATCAAATTGCTCTTTACCCTTTTATTTAAACTTGTAAAGATAATATGAGAGTTTGACAACTGAGAGAGTTCGACAACCGAGAATTTCACAGGCAAGATCATGTATGGTGTCAGTTATTAGCTCACCTAACGTAGGTAATTACTTAATAGAGGTGCAACTTGGATCGGGTCAAGTCAGTTAGTTCCATGTTCATTTTGTACCTGACCTGAGATAAGCTGGCTTCACAATCAGTGGAACCGTACCAACAAATGGACCCATGGATGTAACCCAAGATTTTTGAATCTGAACGGGACCAACAAAGACAACTAAAATTATTCTTCAAGTAAATTGTATTCTTCAACCCACAAATTCATCTTGTCACGGTTTCATTCAACAGCAGTTCACAAAAATTGCAAGAAAGAGTGTTTCATCGTTATAAATTCCCGTGTAAGACCTAAATTTAGTAAGTGAATTAGTTGGTATGAACCTAGACAAAGATTAAACAACAGAGCAAAAGATAAACAAGCACAAAACAAGATTATGCAGTTTAGACAGATAAATGCCCCAGTAGCATCCACAGGCTATATGGCTCAAAGCATTACTTGCATAATTGCATATAATCACATCCAGATAATTATGGGATACAAAAATGTGTGAACTTTTAAATCTTGAAATTTTGGAGAATCCATCAATATTTCTAATGTTCCAGTTAATCTAAAAATGAAAATTTTCATTTGCCTGCAACTACCATTTGATTGACAGAGACACAAAATTTCAATCCTGTTCTTTAGTTAGCTTCAATTATACAATTTCTTGAGAAAACAAATGTATAATAAATTGAAAGTAACATTTTTGAACAAAAGATATAGCTGAGTTAAAGCATTACAGATGATTCAAAAAGTTATCACATTCAAGTTAGAAATCACTTTCTAATATCTATTACTCACGTGTGATCACCACATGAGCATAAAACATCTAAGTGCAATGAGCCAATGAAGATAATCAAATGAATCGAGATGTACTAATTGTAAATGATAATCAAATATACGGTACCATGTTAAAGCTCGTCAATCTCAATAAGCAAATGGAGGCCAGATTCTTCCATTATTGCAAGCAAATGAAATTTACCGTTCATTAGATTAAGCAGAAGTTGGAAAAATAGAAAGGCTTTGTACTATTCAAAGATTTGAAATTAGGACACCTTTTGAAATTTGATTGTTACCTGGACACTTAACATATGTAATTATGCATATACAACACTTCAAACCATATAAGCTTTGGATGTTATCTTTCAAGATGCGAATATAATGCATTTATCTTTCTGAAAATTTTATTGTTATCTCCAGCGGGTAACCCCACTCCAGTTAGCTGTTAAATTAGATCTAGTTTTGTGTTTGTTTTATACTTTTCCATGTTGTTCAATCCAGAGTTGTCCAGCTTCGTAGCAACTATACTAAATTGAAGACTTACCCACAAATTTAAAAGGGCGAATCACTCTTTCTTGCTATTTTTTGAACTGCTATTGAAAGGAATCACAAAAGCTAAATTTGTGTAGTGTTGAATAGTGCAATTAACCAAAGAAGAGCCGCTGCCATTTTCCATGTTGGACTAGACCCTATCTGAAATCTGGGTTGCCTCGGAAACATGCCCTTCATCAATTATATCTCCGGCACCTGGTATTTCCCCGTTCTGGTTCCCTCTAACTAATGAGATCCTATCTCACCCATTTATAGTAATTTAGTAAACGCAGCCTAAACACAATCACTATGCTTAAACATTGATTTTCTTATGATCAAGGGATCCAAACTAGGTATTCCCACCCAGGGCACCTGATTAATTAAAAGAAAGGTCTACTTCTTCCCCCCAATAGGCATAACCCTGAGTTGTACCCCCAATCCACAAGTTACACCTTTCCACATAATACTATGCATTGAAACAGACATTATATGAACCAATAGAGCAAGAAATTATACTCAATGATGTCAATGTAAACCTGATTATATTGAAGTAAACAAAGAAAATGCCTTCCTATATAAGAAATAGGAAACATGGAATAAAGATCATTGATGCCACGTGACAAAGATAATAAAAATAAGTACATAAAAAATAATGCTCCCAAATCCTGCAACAATGATGCTATTCCTTTGAAGAAAACATATTCTTAAATTTATAACTATTGTTACTAAAAGGCCGTTCTATATAAAGTCAAATCTTTTATATAAAAACTAATGCACTGATCCCAAATTTAACTTTTACAAAGGCCACAGTAAATGTTTCCATGTCCTCCACATCACATATGTTGAAAAACAGTTTCTTATTCCTTCCATAGACTACTTGCCAACAAGGCTATAAAATGATATTTCAATGCAATTTACGATAGACAAAAGAGGTTTATGGTAATGCACATGTAAAAAATCACCAAACTAATCATGGCAAAGCATGACTTAAAAACTAAAATGCTCAATCTACCTTGTTCATTTCTGGCAGTAAACACAATCATTCCAGTCTCGTCCCCAACCAAGCATTCAGAAATACGCATCTGACGAGGTTGAGGCCCATCGGGTCGTCCCTTTTGTTTTATAACCTTGGAGTCTACTACCTTGACTGCGAGAGTATGACCTCTGGTACCAGGACGGAGCTGATCAACCTTGGCAAATACAGGCTTTCTCAGATTAAAGTTTGACTCGGCCATTCTCTAAAATTTTATCTGAAACAGCGGAGAAGGAAGAACGTCAATAGTAAATCTGAAGGTTGAAATCAAAAGCTAATTTTACTTCTGTACCACATGAAAATGTGATTTTCCTCCATTTCTAAGAAGAAAGCACACAGCATACGTAGATCATCGGATCACCTTTTTATCAAAACAAGTCAAAAAGATCATGCCACTGTCAGGGAACAATCAGATCTGGGAAACAACAGATCTTAATCAGGAGCAAACCCCAGAAGAAAAACGAAACTGACAGGAAATTTAACATTCTTCCAGAAACTGAAATGGAATTCGCTAGAAATCCATCAACCACTCAAATCGAAGAAGGGAGAGCACACACACAAAGGCATAAACCCTAAATCAGCGAACCCTAAGATGAAAACTTACGGTTTAATGGAGGAAATCGGCAACCCGTCTCCCCTTCTCCGCTGCCCTTCCTCTAAAATTGTCCTTCGGCGGGTCTTCGCGGTGGCCACGACGTGCTTCTATAGCAGCCAGAGACGAGCAGGTAGCCATTCGATCAACGTTGACCACCGTACACGTGGCAGATATGAATATTTAGTTTTAACTTTTATTTATATTAAATACTAGACATCCTAAAATCATTCATACTGCCCACATTAGATGTCCGCAGGGGCGGCAATATATGATCCGATTCGTGAATTCGATTCAAATTTAATTCATAAATTTCGAATATATATCATAAATTTTGACTCATTTATTAAACAGGTCAGGTTCAGGTTGGGCATAATTGGATCGAGTTTGGGTTGGGCATAAATGGGTTGGGTAGGGTTCGGGTTCGGCATTTATCAAAAAATACCCTATAAACGGGTCGGGTTGACCCACCAACCTGACCCATTTATTAATCGGGTCGGGTTCGGCACATAGATTTTGACCCATTTAAAAATGGGTCGAATTCAGATTGAAGCTATTTGGGTCGAGTCGGATTCGGGTTTGACCTGAACCCGACCCGCCAACCCATTTTGCCACCCCTATTCGTAGGCCAATCGTGAAGAGCCACCAAGGTGATTAGACCATTTGGTTAATCGATCAAACTATTTGTTCGCTCCGATTGAACTGTCTATTCAGCTACTAGATAAATAAATATTACGACATATTTATTTAAAAAAATAAATATCATTTGAAATTAAGTAATTATAAATTAAAAAAGATGCATTTGAAATTAAGTAATTATTAATTAAAAAAGATGCGGTTAAATGCAATATTTATAATTTCATATAAATACCTACCTAATTTTAAAATATATTTATATTTTTTGAATAAATATCTACTCATCCTCATGGACAAATAAATCGTCCAATCACAATGACAAACAATCTGATTGACTATCAAACTATCTGGTCAGCCACTCGAACAGTCTGTTTGATAATTAAAATATTATTTGCGGTGTTCTGCACGAAATAAATCCTGCACACTCACTTGTACAACTCTCCGTGATTGGCCCACGAATGCTTGATATGGTCAGGCAGCCACACTCAATTATTTTTTGTGAATTTTGGGACAGAAGAAAAGAGGCAAGGTGTGAAAAGAAAAGATAAAAGAGAAAGAAAATTTTTTAATATATTTTACTGAAAAATTTATATATATCAAAAAAAACCTTTTGACATTAAGATATCTAACATAATTTACATAGCAATTTACTTAACTAACACATCTATTACTTGCTTAAAAATGATAAAACTTCTTTTACTAAAAAAAAGATTAACTTCTCATTGTGTAAAGCTTGCATCATTTACATAAATGCCAAAGTTTTTTCTATTCACTTAAAATACCCAAAAAAAACCAATTCCTTCATATAAAACTTCACACTTTTTATTATCTCATCAGAGGAAGCATAGTAGAGAAGATGCATTCAGTCAGTCCTTCGTTACATTATTTCATTATTTTATGAAACTAGAGTTCATGAAGCTCTCATTATTATAAGATCTGGAGAAGATAAACAAGAAGTTTTTATTTTTAATTTTATTTTTGAAGCAGATTCACTGATACTGGCTGGCAAGTTTTCCTTCCTTGACGATGTAGTTTTGATGGGGGAAATCCTCCCCTTTGAAGTACCTGTTCAGCATGTCCTTCACTCCAGCTGCGTATCTCAGCTGCAGCATTCAGCAAGCAGTGAAGATATTGTTTATTGAGAAAGCAACGATATCCAACGAATAAAGGAAACAAGAAGGAGAATTACAGTGCGTGTTCTTGGGGCTCGTCTTTCACAATGGTTCATGTTTTTTGTGTTGATTCATGCGGGTCACCGAGTTTGTTCAATCATTTCAGGCATGTTCTTTCGCTAAAACTGTTGTTAAATTAAACCGAAATATCCGTGCTATTGAACCTTCTTTTTTTTCCCACCCTCCTCTCACTCGCTCGCTCCCTTCTCCATAACAAGGGTACGGAGGAGAAAGCAGGGAGTCCGAGAAAGAGGAGCAGCAGGAGAGAGAAATAGGGTGGGGCGCGCAAGAAAAAGGAAGGTATTCTCATCAATTATTCAAAAGGTTTTCATTTGTAGGCAACAAAATCAGATGACTGACCTATGGGGAGACCAAAATACATGAAAACTTATGGATCAACGTGAAAGAAATCATGATTATAAGGAAAAGACTTGCATGAATGATTTTAACATGAATTTGTGTGAAAAAGAAGGGACAAAACCTCAGAGGTAGATGTAATTCACCCAAAATATTTTATAAAGGAGGAAATTATTACTTGGCCATCAATAGTAGTGCCGGAATAATGGGGAGTCATTGCATGGTTTGGCATGTAACGCCAAGGGTGATCTTTAGGAGCTGGCTGGGGATGCCATACATCACCACTGTAACCTGATGAACCATAAGGCCAGCAAATGAACATAAATTAGATTTAAATTATTGAATAATCATACAGCTCATATCACATATAATTATTTATTGATATTACTATGCAAAAATTAAAGTGTGTTGTATTGATGAAATATGCCATGTTCGAGAATTAAAGATACGATGACAGGTACAAGTCAGACATTTAGTAGCACTTTTGAAGATTTCCCCAGTAGAAATGTACTTGAAGAAAGCAAATTTTAAAAGGATTAAGGTTTCTAGATAGTTTGCTACAAGAAAATTTTAAAAGAACATACCTTGACGCGAGAAGAAGGTCGATGGACACAAGAAAAAGGCGGGCACAGAAACGAGAATGGAAATAATAGTCTAAACGCTAATTCCTTGAACTGGTAATTGATATTTTAAAACAGTCCTATAAAAGCCTAAACTGATTCTATGAAAACCTAAACCGGTTCTTTGAAAACCTGAACCAAGTTTATTTATGACTAAAACATGTTCCCGCAAGTGTCTTGAAGTGTCCACGCGTGTCTTGAATGGTTTCTTTTAAAAGCAATATATATTTTTACAGTATTCGACACATGTCCTATCATGTCCATAGTGTGTCTGTGTCCGACACTACCATAGAAATTTACTAGAGGTATCAGTGTTTTATAGAATTATAATAAAATAAACACAATCTTAAGGCCTTGTTTGACATTGGGACCAAAACCATCCAAATCCCTCTCAAAAACACCCAACTAATATTTTAAATTTATTTCATATCTCACACAAACTTTAATACTAAAAATTAACTTTATTTTATATCTTAAACATATCTCAAAAAAATAATCAATTTTATATTATATCCAACACAATCTTAATATTAAAAAAAAATATTACTTCACATCATAGCATTAAAATAACTTTATTTCTCTCTATTCTCAAACTAAAAAATATTTTCTCAAAAACTTTCACATGTCAAACGGGAAAAAATTGTTTTTGTTAGAGTACAATCTTAAAAGTTACTTCAAAAAAAATTTGTCTAGTATGTCATATTTCATTTATAAAACTTATAGGCGACTTATTCACGAGTATTAATCGAATTTAACATTCGATCTGATGAGGTGTGAAGTCGAGTCTTCGTTTCAGTAATAGATTAGACAAATCACTGGACCATTCCATGGGAAATCGGATGCACAGGAAAGAAACTTAAGACACAAGGATTGGAAGATCCATCAAACTGTCTGATGCATGATCTAATTGTCCAATGGAAAATCAGGTGCACCAAAAAGAGACCTAGGGAGGTAGAATGGAGGATCAATCGGATCATCCGACGACAATCAGATTGTCCAAAGAATGATAAACTTTAGAACGAAAGGATTATATGGCCCAATCCGACCACAACCTCTTACCTATTTTCTAGGGGCTGAGTTTGCCGTGTCATTTTCTCTAAATATTCTTCTTATAGTCTTATACATTCAGATTTAATGTAAACCAAATATATTTTGGTATATAGCTCTCGGCAACCATATATTTGTGAACAGGGTTTAAGAACAACAATCTTAAATTAGTTAAGCTTTGTGGAAGTAAACATTTTCTTTGTAAGGAACAATAAAATTCCAGAGTATAGTAATCAGTGGACACAGAATTACAGCTCAGAATAAGAACAGGGATGAATTGAGAATCAACAGAAGTTAGATTTCATCTTAGAAACAAATCAACTCAGCAAATATAGACATGAAAAGCAAATTTTATCAACTCAAAAATTACAGGGAAAACAAAACAAACTAACAAGGAAAGTTGAAAAAATAAATTTCATCGACTCAAAGATCACAGGAAGGACAAAATAAACTAGATCGAGATCCATTGTTGTGGTCATGCAATGTTTGGGTGGCTCTCGATCTGGTTAGGGATTTAAGATCCCATCTAATGGATTAATTATGCCGGAGTACCACTATTCTCCCAATTTGTCCAGCTTGACTCTTAAGTTGACTTAAAACACATTTTAAACCAATTGAACCCGCGTAAGCCCAAAATGAGCCAAATTGAACCAACTTAATGCAAACAAGACCTAAATTATTTACAAGATACAAAGTGGGCATTTCGATCAATATGACAGGGGTTCAAACATAAAAAAATAAAAATACATGACAAACTATGAAGCACGGACACGACACGAGAATACAGGACAGGACACGACACGAGAATACAGGACACGACACGACATGACACGATGATTTTTCAGAACATAGGACACGAATACTGCATGATTTGGGAAATATAATAATAATAATAATAAAATTAATAATTCATACTTAAAAAATACATAAAACATAGTACAAACTTAAATTTTTAAGTATAAATAACTTATAAGTAGCACTGAAACCTCATAATATCAAGATGAAAACTTGAGAACAAACGTTGTCGACATTAAAAAAATTTGGGATGTAAATTTAGAGTTCACTTTGCAAAAATAGGTGGAAAAATAAGAGAATATAATTTTTCTTATTAGGACAATCATAGTGAGCATGACAGTAAGAGGAAGCCATGATCTTCACATAATTGTCATATATATTTTTATTTTTTTTAAGTTTGAACCCCTATCATATTGGTCGAAATGCCCACTTTGTGTCTTGTAAATTATTTAGGTCTTGTTTGCATTAAGTTGGTTCAATTTGGCTCATGTTAGGCTTACGCGGGTTCAATTGGTTTAAAATGTATTTTAAGTCAACTTAAGAGTCAAGCTGGACAAATTGGGAGAATAGTGGTACTCCGGCATAATTAATCCATTAGATGGGATCTTAAATCCCTAACCAGATCGAGAGCCACCCAAACATTGCATGACCACAACAATGGATCTCGATCTAATTTATTTTGTCCTTCCTGTGATCTTCGAGTCGATGAAATTTATTTTTTCAACTTTCCTTGTTAGTTTGTTTTGTTTTCCCTGTAATTTTTGAGTTGATAAAATTTGCTTTTCATGTCTATATTTGCTGAGTTGATTTGTTTCTAAGATGAAATCCAACTTCTGTTGATTCTCAATTCATCCCTGTTCTTATTCTGAGCTGTAATTCTGTGTCCACTGATTACTATACTCTGGAATTTTATTGTTCCTTACAAAGAAAATGTTTACTTCCACAAAGCTTAACAAATTTAAGATTGTTGTTCTTAAACCCTGTTCACAAATATATGGTTGCCGAGAGCTATATCCTGGAATGCTATATATAAACATGAATTATCCCAAGGTTGCTTCACATGTGTAGGGTAGTTCTAGTAATATGTACGTTGGCTAATTACTTTAGTAACTTGGCAAATTCTAACTTTACTGCATTAATTCTCTGAATTTGCTTAGAACATCACTAATCATGAAAGAAAAACACCATGAAATCTTATGTGATCATGCAAATTAGTATAATTAATGGAAAATTTAGTTTAATCTCCTCCAGCATCGCATATCAATTTGTAGTTTTGAGTCTATCAAGTTAGAGTAACTTAGTTGTGCATATTTTGATCATTTAGTATGTTATAATCCTTTCCATATAGATCTAGGCATAGGTCACTCTTTTGGTAGCATGAGGTTTGCTCTAAAGCGACCCCCACGCTGCATTATAATTAATTGAACACCATAGTGCAGCAAAATGGTTTTCAAGTATCCAACAGAGAACCTTACTCGTAAAGAGTTTGTATGGCCTCAAGCAGGCTCTAGAACAGTGAAAAAATCTGATACTTATGTATAAGAAAAATATCATTCTGGTGAAATAGAGGATATGCTTATTGGTATTGCTAACACAGGGGAAATCTACAAGTTCAAACAACAATTTTTTGAGAAGTTTAAAGATCTTAAAGCAGCAAATTAGACTCTTGGGATGCAAAGCACGAGGAAAAATCTATAGGAACTCTCATATTATCTCAGCAAAAGTTTACCTTGAAAGAACTAAGGAGATTTAAAGTTAAGGATGCAAAGCCAGGAGTACTATTTTAGAAGGGATGGCCACAAAGGCCAGCACTATACCAAGAGGAGGAGAACAAACTGAGAAAGAAAGCCACAAAGGCTACCGTAGGAGTTGTGCTGAAGATCAATCTCCCAAGTGGGATATTGATAAGTTGTGAGCAACAATAAATCAGAGAGAGTATCAACTGTCCAACAGACAATCAAACACATTGGACAGAAAGCTCGGATGCAAGGATCAAAAGACGCGTCAAGTTGTTCGATGTGTGATCAAACTATCTGATAAGATGATCTACGAGATCAGATGCACCTACCAAAGAATTAAGGGGGTAGATTAGATGATCGAATGGATTGTTTGATAGGAAATCAGACCATCCAATGACAATCAGATCTTTCAATGAAGACTAAATTGAAGAGCGAAAAACTCAGAACTAAAGGGGATCGACCTGTTGATCATGCGATCGGACCATCCAACGTAATCAAACCATTCTGCCTGAGCTTGCTGCAACTTTTTTATACACTCCTATAAATCCAAATCTAATATAATCCTAATATAACACAATATTCTAAATGTTCAACAAAGAAAGAATCTCTCATAACCACTTTTCGAATTCTTAAAAAATAAAAGATTTTCTCGGAGTGCGGTCATAGTTTTTCTATGGATGTGGAGATTTTGAAAAAGCCTCAGCGTTCTTTGTTCTTTTTTATTCTCTAATCTTTTGCATTTGCATCGACATTTTTCATGTTATCGTGACTTTTGAATTGTATTTCCATGTGTTGCACGAAATCTATCTTGATGGTGGCATTGCTAATAGCATTCAATTCCCAACAAGATCTATATTACATGCAACTATTTCAAAATCATATTTAACACTCAGAATATGAAAAATGTGTGTTTCATATATAATAATTGTTAAATTTTACCATATATTAACTAAGCATACCTCACAAAAGAATAATAATTGTTAAATTACCGTACATTGGCATCCCAAAAAGAACATCCTTGTTATAAAAAATCAAACAACATGGATACTACTTATGATAGAAAAATTACCTGCAATATGACCACTTGAACAAGCATCAACAACTGCTTGAGTATCCATTATTGCCCCCCGGGCATTATTAACAATGAGAACTCCCTTCTTTAACTTCGATATTCTCTTATGGTCAAACATTCCTCTGAAATAACACATAAACATGTCACAATCATGATTTATGACGTGTAATGGTCTAGATAAGGAAATGATAAAGAAAATGGCAAAGTGTAAAGGACACAAGAATTATGCAAAAATCATTTTAGCTAGTCCACCATGGTAATATATATAGCTACAGTCTTTTCTCAAAAACATAAAGTAACATCGTTGTAGATTTTAGATGCAAAACCTCTAATAACTCCACATGCCCAAGAAATGAAGCATTAGGAAAGAATTAGAAAGCTTTTGTTATAATTACATAAAATCATTGAGTTGAATGTGTCATGCAATGAAATTTGAGGGATGGATAATCAAGTGGAAAGGCAAGATAAAAAATAAATGTCAAATAAACATTAGCAACATAAAAAGACAAAAGATAGAAAAGGGAGAAGAAACTTTACTTGGTCTTCTCAGTTAGAGGTGTATTGATCACGATAATGTCACACTTGGGAAGCATAACATCAAGATCCTCCTCAAACTTTGCACCAATCTCCTTCTCCATCTCTGGATCCATTTTTATTCGATCATGGTAGAGGAGATTACAATTAAAAGGCTTTAGACGTTGCAGCAGAAGCTTCCCAATGCGACCAGCACCAACAGTTCCAACTGTCTTGCCTTCAAGATCGTAAGCCCTATAAGCAATGGCAGCAACATTCCACTCACCTTGAACCACCTGGTGGTAGCCAGGCAAGAAGTTCCGAACAAGAATAAGGATTCTCATGAGCTCATCTTCTGCAACTGAAACGACATTGCTTCCAGTGACCTCAGCAACTGTCAATCCAGCATTTGCTGCAGCTTTTAGATCAATATGATCAGAACCAATACCGGCAGTTAGAAGAAGTTGCAAGTTCTTTGCTTTCTTGATTCTCTCTGCAGAGACGTATGCTGGGTGGAAGGGGGTGGTAATTAGAACATGCAAGTCGGGAATATGTTTTTCGAGTTCTGCAAAAGAATACTTGAAGAGTTTAGTCAATTAAAGAGTAGTCTTACTTTGTTAAGTACAAATTAGAAAAGGCTATAAATCATTAAGATATAAATAGAGTTAAACATGTCGAGCTTAAACTCTAAACCCAAAAACTTTTTTTGAAAAATTTTCAACATGGGTTTGTGTGAAGATTTGGAAAACAAAGTTGAAGTTTTTACATTTTAGAAGATGATTTGGCATACAAGCTCAACCATCAATTATAAGACCATTTGATGAGGGACAAAGTTTAAGCTAAATGGTGTTCCCACCACCATTTCTAAAAGTATATTAACAGTTTAAAATTTACTACTTTTGAAGATGTGAGCAAGAGCAATCACTAATTCGAAAGTGAACTTTGAAATGCAAGATAAAACCAACAAACAGCAGACCCATACTTAATAGATATAAGTCTTTAAGATCTCATGAAAGAAGAAAACGTTAAAACATTTAAAATGTGATCCATTGAAGGACACGTGATAGAGAGGTAAATGAACTTAAAATCTTTCTTCTCCGTGAATGTAATGTCTATAAATTAGTGGTATTCTCGCAGAATCAGTGTCTTCATTTTTGGAAAAGCAGAGTGCACGCCTCCCCAATGAAGCAGAAAATACAGGTGAATTATTCTTTGGGGAAAATATAGAAGTCTTATTTTGACTCATTCCTCTCAAATCGATGTAATTTTTTACAGGTTCATAAGACAAATTTCAGAATCATTAACTGAAAATTTCTTATGATATTTCCTATCCTAAAGGAGAATTTGCTTACCCTGCAATAATTAATGGGGACAGACAACTACTTTAGGATAGCATTAACACAATTCAAGAACTACATTAAATCTATTCTATCTAATCCAATAAAATGATTTCACAAAAACATTTTTCGAGAACTTAGAAGTGAGATCACCAAGAATACCAGCACTTTAGTTGAATGATTATTTGCTAAGACCTTCAATGAGACTGTCATGTGTTCTTATCAAACAAATGAACGAAATCACAGACACAAGCTTCAGAAAGAGCATTACATACCAGAACTATCAAAAGAAAGAACAAGATCACAGAGCATTACTGTTTCCCCGAAGAATTCAATGTTAATGAGATATTTGTCATATTATTTGCAAAAATTGATTTTTTGTTTGATGACATGTAGATAATATTGTATAGAAATTATAAAATTTTCATCCTAAAATGACATCTAAATGACACCAAAACCAACAATAATTTAAATATAACATAGACATCTAACCGATATCTATATGACATGAACATTTAGATAGAACTGCACTAAACATCCCCTAAATCAAGAATTTTACAGATGCTTCAGTTTACATTAATTACTAAATATTAAAGCAGAATTATATAGAACAAAATTATATAAATAACTACAGAGCTAGAGGCTGCCTCAGAAGGGTACGGAGCAGCAAGTCTAAATGACTATAGAGCAAAATTCTATCTACATGTTGTTCAGGATATAAGGAATTGATCTCATATCTTAGCTTAAATTTGTTAGTTTATTTCTGATTTTTAAGTAACAAAATTGCATGGTTGACAATGAATTAACGCTATCTAACCCCCGAAAGCTAAACTATCTTGTAACAAGATTAAATCTGGATGAAACCCATCTCAATGAGGTAGTTTTTTGATATCGGTTCATGTGTTATAATGAGATGGGGATTAACATCAATATTAGAACTGGATTAAAAGAAATTGGATCAAAATTAGAATTTTATTTGATGTCTGACAATATGACACTTGGATTAAAACTGAGATTTGGGAAGGCAAATCATATGAACAAACAAAGCTCATGGATAGTAATATGAAGAAGGGAAAGAAATATACAAGAGAACATTAATTTCAATAAAGCATAGTGCCTATATGACTGTTCCACCATGATCTACGTAGTAAAAACATCATGAACGCAGACATCGGCCAAGCTTTCCATCTACAAGCAATTAAGTTTTAGATCTTGAATGATAATCAAAGGAAAATTCATGTTTTAAGCAGTAACGGAGTCAATACTGTATTCTAAGCATTTCATGAACCGATATTGTAACGACCTCGACTTTTACCTCGGCCGTTATGCCAATTTTTTTTTTTTTTGATCTTCAAATAATTCCACTACATTTTAATATAAATCTATCATCAATATACAATTACTATATTACACCATAAATAAATATAAAATCTTAAACACAATTAATCTAAAATAATCTTCTAATTGTCTCTCACCCATGCCTCTTATGCTTGTGCTAAACCTGTAAAAATATTCCCGAAAAGACGTCAGTCCACCAACAGGACTCAGTAGGAGATATTAACTAGCCATGGGCCACATAAAATATTTAATAAAACTTCATGGTCACAAATTTATTATTTTAAGATTTAAGAAAATTATACAAGCATACACAGTAACATACATGAACTTATATCAAATGAATAAATAACATGATAGCAATAACTATGATAATTATGCGTACTTAAATTGTATAACAGAAAATATAAAATAAGAATTTATAATATGAGTACTATCAAATAAATGAGCATGTATATCATGAGTTTCTTATGAACAATTGAATGGGGGGGGGGCGTTTGGTTCATTGTTATCTTGATGTTATGTTATACAATCTAGATGTCATGACATCTATATGTCATATTTTGACTAATAAGTTTATAATCTTATATAAGATTATTTATAGATGTCATTAAACCAAACAGTTATTTTCTTTAGATAACATAACATAACGTCAAGATAACATTGAACCAAACGTCCTCTAGTGTATATGCAAGATAGATAATAACTTAGCACAATGCGAATACTAAACATAAATAAGTGTAACATGATTTGCCTATTAATTATAATATAAACATGTTAACAGAACAAATATAAAAATATGATTAACGAGCACATTCCTTTTTAATTAATTTTATTTTATTCTTTTGGGCACGTGATTCCTCGTACAACGCCTCAGCTGCCTTTTACACATTTGGGGATCATCCCTTGGCCCCGTAGGCTATGGCCGATAATGGTTAAAATATGAGGTCCTCAATCAATTTTGAGAGTTTTCACCCTCTGGCCCAAAATAGCAATAGACGCCGTCGCGCCTATATATCATATGCTCGAGCTAAAGCAGATGCGTAATCCCACAGAAATCACATTTAACTTTTAATCCATTGTCGCCTTTAAAATCTTGATCATAGGTGTAATAATCCGCTTAAGAAATACCTGTTAATATTTATATATATGTTTTTCTGGATTTAATATAAGTACATCTGTCATCTGAGGATTTCAAAATAATTGCTATATTAACTAAATATTCCCTGTAAATCAATTTCAATAAAATATCTATATATTTATTTCTCATCTGCCTCCCTCCCACTTTCTCACCCACCAACAGTCCCGTCGTATTAAATGTACCTCCTCAACCACCAACTACCACCCACCAACGGTTCCGCCCTAATAAGTTCACCTCTCCTTATAAATAGGCCTCAGAACCCTCAGAAAGAATCACAACCTCTAGTTCTCCTCTGTCTTTAGCTCATCTTGGTACGCCTCACCTCCAGCGGCGAAACTCTGCTAGGTAAAAATTCTGGTCTTACTGAATTTAAATTATATTTGGTGATTTTTCTTGTTAACTCAATTTGGTTAGTGATTAACCTATTCAAACATATGTTGACTCACTTAACCTATATTAAACCTGATAAATCTGTGTCAACCCATTAAATCTCGAGTTAACCCAAGATGATCCGTGTTGACCCATTTAAAAACGAGTTAACCCATTTTAACCTGAGTTAACCTATTGAACATGAGTTAACCTGTTTGACCAGAGTCAACCCGTTTGACCCGATTCAACCCATTTGACCCACTTCAACCTGTTTGACCCGATTCAACCCGTTTGACCCACTTCAACCCGTTTGACTCACTTCAACCTGTTTGACCCATTTGACTCATTTGACCCATGAACTTGAACTAACTCAATTTGACCCAAGTTGACCTGGTCTGACTCATTTGAACTAATATAGCCTATATTGACTAGTTTTGAACCACTTGACTTGTCTGACCTACTTAAGTCAATATTCTTTTTAACTTTTAAAGCCCAATAGTGATTATTCACACTAAACTTAATCAGGAAACACGTCATCCACCAGCAAACTATTACAGCCTCTAATTCAGGTAAGCGATTTTCACTGAACTTAGAACATCGTGATTATTAAATAAAAGTAACTAATATACAAAATGATATCAATCATATTCTGTGAGCTATATTATGCATATTCTGCATATTCTGAATGGCTTTGTGCCGATATTCTGTTGGGTTTTGTGCCGAGATATTATACTGGGTTATACTGGACCCATGTATCCTGAGATATATGATGATATGATGAGCTGGGATCCCGGTGGTTGACGAACCACCTTCTGGACGCATGGCGTCGAGTGAGGGACGTAACTGCATCCTGTTATTCTGTTGTCACACTGGTGACGTATATCTGTGGATTCTGATCCTTCATCATTATAAGATTTATACATATTAATATATGTGTAAAGTATGAAATATGATAATATTGTAAGATGACAAGTTGTTATTACAAGTTAATCTGATATTCTGATCTGTTGTTAAATTCAGCTATAAGACCACATCTGACCTATGGTAAGGTGGAGGTCGTTTACTCGATCTTCGTGACTGACTGTTGCTTTTCAGGTAAATAATCTGTTGCCAAGAGAAGACTGCAAAATTCCAGGAAAGATGTTTCCCTACATCCCGTATGGTCCCACCGATATTTACCTTTATCCAGTTTATTTGTTTAACCTCTTAGCTTTCTAACCTAAGATTACTCTGGGTGACCTGCTTAGTGTTCGAACTAATGTAACCCTGTTTTGAGATGAATAAAGATATCTTTTTCTTATAATCTGTTCTGTGATTCTGATTGTAAGTCTCCCCTTATTTTATGGATAATTAGTCCTTAAAAATGAGGGTGTGACAATAGGTTTAGTCATATGGCAAGTTCGTACACTTGTCTCAATATCATATTATCTCTTTGAATGTGACAAGTCCGTACGCTTGCCCTCCCGTAGGTGTCACAAACACAAGTCAATATATTCTCATAGAATGTGACGACAAGTCCGTACACTTGCTCTCCCGTAAGTGTCACAAATAAAAGTCAATATATTCTCATCGAATGTGACAAGTTCGTACATTTGTCCTCCCGTAGGTGTCACAATCGCGAGTCAATATATTCTCATCGAATGTGACGATGAGTCCGTAGACTTGTCCTCCAGTAGGTGTCACAGTCGTGAGTCAATATATTCTCATTGAATGTGACGACAAATCCGTATACTTGTCCTCCCGTAGGTGTCACAGTCGCAAGTCAATATATTCACATCGAATATGTTGATAAGTCCATATACTTGCCCTTCCGTAAGTGTCACAAACACAAGTCAATATATTCTCATCGAATGTGACGACAAGTTCGTACACATGCCCCCCCACAGGTGCCACAGTCGTGAGTCAATATATTCTCATCGAATGTGACGACAAGTCCGTACACTTGTCTTCCCGTAGGTATCACAATCGAGGAGAAGACGCATATCATTATATAATATATTTATCTCATCATTGAATAAACAAACAAAGCTAGCAATTAATTCATAATAATTTACATACACCATATATTATCAAACTTTCATGATCCATCTTGTACATCATAAACTTGATAATTTAATTTTAAGTCATCTCTTCTATTTGAATCAAATTTCTATAGTAATCCAACAATCACCAATAAAAATAATCATAATATCTTCAAAGATATTTTAATCTAAATTAATAAAGATTATTAACTCACCACATATAATTTGTGAATCCTCAATCAAAATTTAATGAGAGTATAATTAGAACTAATAATATAACTATAATTCATATTTGAACCTCATATTAAAGTGAATTAAATTAAATTATGATCAATTTTAAATTTCATATTTTTATCACTCATGATTATAAAAATATCATCACTATTCGAATCAAATCATCTATTAATAAGTCTATTTAGCATACGTTTTAAACTCCAAATTACCAGAGATTAATTAAATCATCAATACTCAATGTCTCATAGCATTTGAAATCAATTTCATAAGTTAAATTCTTCTAAATATAATGACTAGTACCTGCCAAAGTAACTCAATTATTTGGACTTTTAATAATAAAATATATATTTTTAGGCTAATTAATGAAAGCAGTATATAAATATAATAAAAAATCAAATAATCTAATAATTTCTAAATTTACATTTAATAGCAATAAATTTATATTTAATAGCAATCATCCGACATAAGAAATTTTTATTTAATCTACATGTGATAAGCTTTTTTCAAAAATAGATTTTTACACCAAGTTTCTCTAGTAAAAACTCATCCAAAATGAATTTTTTAAAGGATGATTTCTACATAAAAGTTGTAGTATAATATGTCCTCTATCTTCAGATAAATTTTTATATCAATCCGAATTCATTTGGTATACCAAATCCCCTATGAACTAAACTCGATCAAAAAATCTGAATTTCTGTCAGATTTTACTAATGACACCGATATCATATTTTTTATTCAGAATTAATCAAAAATTTCTTCATGAAAGTTGTAGATAACTTCAAGATCTAACTCATCACTAATTTTCATCAAAATCTGAGATTATTTGATACTCCAAAATAATGCTATAAAGCTCAAATCCGAAACAGAAAAATTCCAGCAATATACAATCGTGCGTATATCTAAATAAATTTCTTTAATAAAATAATTTAAGCTTATAAATGAAATTTACAGTTATAAATACGAAGAAAATATCAGCAATGCAATAAAATAAAATTTCACAAATAATTAAATATTAAATTTATTCAATCCATGTCAAATTATTATAAATCAAATTATACGAATTCTTATTTTTGATTAATTTAAACCCTAATAGTGAGAGAAATCTCCTATCTCATGGAATCATGAAAATATCTCATTTTTCTTTCTCCTTTTCTTCTTGTCTTTTCATCCGAATCTTTGAAATTATTCTTCTGTGGTTGCCGATTTGATGAAAAAAAGTTATGACACTGCGGATCTCTAATTCTCTCTTTTCTTTTCTTTCCCTCCCCTCTCTTTTTTCTTTTTCTCTCTTTTTTTCTCATTTTCAGCCAAGAGAGAGCTAGGGTCGGCGGTTACGAATCGGAGAGGGATGAATCGATATGTGAGAGGAAAGAAATATTATTTTCTCTAATAACTTAATCTAAGGGTAGATCTCGTATTTCTTCTAAAGTTAGTAAGTTACAATTAAGAGATAATTAAATCTCATAAATTCAAAATTTAAAGAATGATAACAAATCATCTTTTGATCTAATAAATCAAAGGTATCACCCAAAATTTTTTCTATATTTTCTACACCTAAATTTTCTTCTATATTTTCTATACCAAAATATCGCAAATATCATTTATCACCCAAATTTGTACGTACAATTCCAATTCATAATACACATCAAATCTAAATTTTCGGAATGTTACAGATATACTGACCAGAATTCGGGCCTTCTTTGTCATCAGTAACAACATACTGATGCCCTTGGCTCTCCAACCACTCCCTGATTCCTAACCCTCGCTCTACACACCCCACAAAGTTAGGGTTCTTGGCAGCATACTCGTTAGCCTTGTAGAACACACCCACAATCTTCTTACTCCCAGGAGAAGCCTGCAGGATTTAATGGCCGAAAAACCACAAGTTCCCATTATATGAAGAAAACCCAATTAAAATGGGTTCTCGAAGAAGAAGGATAGAGGAAGAGCTGTGGATTACATGAAGGTTTCGGGCAAGAGGAGCAGAAGCATCGGAGAGAGTGGAGCCAACGGCGCGGATCGCGTGCCTCGAAGCAGCTTTCCACATCTCCACCGTCGAATCGGACAAGCAAGTAGATAAAGGGAAAAAGAATCCTTGCAGACTTGCAGTGGGAGAGCTCGCTGGAGAGCAGAGATATAAAGCGGCCATCGGGAAGAACACATAGGACACGTGGCAAGAAAGGAGCATAGAAGGATAATCAATTGTGCTGCTATCTTCGTTAGGCATAACAGGAATCACTCATATGATCCAACTGTCGAATGCCACGTGTCTTCTCTTTTTTCCAACTTTTTTTTTTTTTTTTGAAAATCATTTTCTTCCTTCTTTTAGTCAATAATGCTGCTATTTAAACAGCAACTGTCTGCATCCGGTTTGGACCCGCCAGCCATATGCAATAATGCGTATCCCACTAGATAGATACCGGGCCACCGGCGGTGGGTTTTTTAATAATTTTTGCGTAAATTACATTCAAGTTCCAGCCTAAGACATAAATATCACACAAATTTATCATTTCAAATTTTTAATATTTTAATCTTAAATGAGATATAATGAGATATAATAAGTTAATTAAAATTTTTAAAGTGCTATTTTTACTCCCCAGTCTCTCGTATCTCGTCTCTCTTTCTCTCCACCGGACCATCGTCTCCTCTCCTCTCTTTTCACTCACTCTTCTCTATCACTCTCTCTTTTTGCTCTCATAAGGGAGCTAGCCGAGGGGCCATAGGCAGCCAGGCCGCTGCGCGCAGCGCGGCCGGGTCGTGCGGCCGCC
>JAEMOT010002397.1:157851-205375 GCA_019297695.1 Apostasia ramifera | reverse complement strand
AATGCGTAAAATTTAAATGAATATGGTGTGATAGTGATAATATTTACGAATTAATGGTGAAATGCGCAATTTCGTGTAAATTTCATATCCTGTATGTAAAAACTCTATTTTTAATATTAAATTTTATGTGTGATGTGATATATTTATTTAAGATTAAAGCAGATTAATTTTTAATTATCAAATAAATAGAATTTTTATATTTTTTTATGAGTAATAAATAATTAAATATATTATTTATATTTTGAAATAAAAAAATGAGTTAAATTGATTTTATTTGATGATAAATTATAAATTAATTCAATAGATTCAAGTCAACATAAAATCGAGCTAGCCCTTGTCGAGCCAAACTCTCTCCAGTCATGTCGTTGGAGCGTATAAATTCTCGCCCGGCTACGCTCGGCCCGAAAGGAACCTCCCCCTAGAGAAAATTATCATCCCATGGCGGCCGATGCGGTGGAGGAGGCCATGGACTCCCCGCTACGATCGACCCTTAACAACGCCGAGGACCCGCAGGTGAACTCCACGTCATATGCATCTCGGCTTCAGAGAAGTGGCGAGCCGCTGCAGTCTTCACTGGCGGAGGCTGAGAACTCGCGGGTCGTACGATGGATCCTGCGGCGGAGGTGGCAGGCGGAGGCGATAAGGCGGACTTCGGTGGCGGCGAGGGCGACGGAGGCGGCGCTATGCCTCATCTCCTTTTCGGTGATGGCGGCCGACAAGGACCGGGGTTGGGCCAGCGACTCCTTTGATCGATACAAGGAGTACCGGTATCCATCGATTCCCGATCGGACGAATCGGATCGGCTGATCTCCGTCTAGGTCAGATGTCTCACAGTCGTCTATGGTTTCTGTGTGACGCAGGTACTGCCTGTCGGTGAACGTGATTGGATTCGTGTACGCTGGATTTCAGGCGTACGCGGAGCTCAGCCGTCTGATTAGCAAGAAGCACATGATGCGCCGTCCAATGGGGGATTGCTTCGACTTTGCCATGGATCAGGTATGTTCCGTGTTATAGTGACATACTCTTTATTCCTCAAAGTTAAAAATAGCGGCTTTAAGCTATGAGCCTATGACGCTTTTTTGCTTTCAATTGTTCTACAATCCTGGAAGATCGGGAGTATGTTTGCAGAGGCCTTTATGACTTTGGGTGCTTTTATTGTCATTCCTTAGGAATTAAGATTTCGAAGGATTACCTTATCTAGGTATTAAATATATCTCTCTATTATACTTCTATTTTATTAGGATTTATGCTACTCTGGCTTCTAAAGTAGTGGTATGATTGTAAATTGATGGTTTCCTTAATTTAGAAGAGCTGCAGTGCGCTATTTTCATGAGAATCATGGGAAGTCTTAGATTAAGCATCAAATATAAAACAAGCAATTGTTGTTCAGTACCATGAAAATTTGCTCGCATATTTGGAGTTGGCCTTCTAACCGTCCTCAAATTTGGGGACAGGTGACTCCTAAATCCCTCTTGTGCCAACCAACGGGAAGTGGAAAGCTAGGAAGGAAGATAGTGGGGGGCGGCGGAGGGGACGAATGGCTGGAATCCAATGGAGGAAAGCATGGGAAGGTTGCAAAGTTCATGATATTTCGGACTCTCTATCTCCTATCCTTCTCACATCTGATACCACTTACTGGTTTTAGAGTTTCATATTATTTGAATTGGGGCAATTAACGAAAGATGAAAAATCGGGGAAAAAAAATGTTGTTGAAGTTTTGGCTCACCTTTGGAAAGTAGTTATTTGTCAAAACCTTTAGTGTATCTTTACATTGTGTTACAATTCTGCGCACAGGGCACCACCCCCTCCCCCTTGACTTATTATCCACAAATTGTTTTCACTGTGAACATTGTGTTACAATTCAGAACCTCCTTCAAGATATTACACACACATATCTATATATACACACATAATTGTGTGGAAATTTTTTTGAAGGTTGTGTTTCTTCGTTGTTTTTCCTTTGATAGTTAATTTGATTTTGAAGTTTTAGTAGGCAATGTGCTTTTTAGACTGCCTAGCTACCTCTTTATTTACCACCTGGTAAGCGCATCTCCTGAAATCTTGTACGCTCGTATACTCAAAATCACCTCAAAAGTGAGAGGATCCTGACTTTCCTCTCTAGTTATTATCAAGGTGTCAAATTACACTTTCCTTTCTGAAATTGCTCGAGGGTGTTCAGTATGGGGTATCATGCATTATAAACTTTCTATGCAAAAAACTTCCATTAGTGAGAAGGAGAATGTTTATTTCAGCTCCACTCTCTTGATAATTTTGAGTCGATTTTGAGTTTCTTTTAGTTAAGATGCAGACTCAATATTAAACTAACTAAACCATTACATATTACTTAGCACCATTCATTGTTAATTTATGCATATTTAATTCTTTATTTTGATGACTATTTTTGTCATATTTAGCATGCATTACATATCAAACAATCATGTGTTGAGATCATTTCAAATCATAACATTGCAATTTCTAAGTGAGTCAGAGAAATTGTGTTGTTCAGGCTTTGGAGTTTAAGGTTTAGAATATATATATTTTTTATTCTTATTTTTATAAATAATTTCAACGTTATTTCAGTCGTTTATAATAAACTTCATGAAACATTCTTTCCAATTTTTCTTGTTCTATGTTGCAATCGTTATATTTTTTCTATTTTTCTTTTTTCATATCACAAATATATAAAATTATAATTGTGTACATGCCAAAAAATAACTGGATTATTTACTTATAAACACTGCAGACCTCTCATTCATTTACATAACCCCTTTTTGTTCATTCACTTATTTCTTGTACCACCCTAAAAGATTATGTACCCGTTCTCAATTCCATTCATATCATTTCTTTTTTTTTCTTTATATATCTTATGGAGAAAAAAAGGAAACCTCAAGGTAATTGCTTTCCAGGCCCATTCATGTAATGTTTTAAGCACCAGTCCTTTCTAGCTGATCAACCAAGGTAATTGGTAGGCAGAATAGTGATAGGTGGGTCCGACCAAATTGCCCTGATAAAGTTCCAAAGCGAATCCCCGAGCACTTGTAAGTGTCGAGAATAAATGTCGGTGAGGATAACATATGAAGGTGATTATCTTATTTGCGTGTTTAATATAAAAATAAATTTCATATGTTTTACATGTTTGACAAATTTAATAATTTGCTTCGACTGTCTGCTTGATGGCAGATACTGACATATTTACTAATCTCGGCGTCGTCTTCGGCAACAGCGCATAATAACTTCTGGATGATCAATTGGGGAGAAGACCCCTTTCCCAGTATGATCTCTGGTTCAATTGCAGTATCGTTCTTAGCATTTGTTGTATTTGCACTCAGCTCCATCATCTCTACCTATAAAATCTTCAACCGAACCATTTGATGCTGCGTTTGTAATTATATTAAAAGTTTAGCACTTGGATGAAGTTTCTCACGAAGCAACTGATAATTTGTGATTATTTGTTTGGCTGTAAATTTTTTACTGGTCCCTTAAGTGTTTGAGGGCAATAAATTTGTTAGTATGTGAGGCGTGGCTTTTCAATAATATGAAGGATCTTTTACATACAATCTCTAATATGAAGGCCCTTCTCTTATTTTTTTGACATTTGTTTAGTTCGATTTTTTTTTTAGGCCAACATAAATTTTAACTGTAAAAATTAATTTTATTTCATATGCAACATAAATACGAATATTAAAATTTATTTTTTTATTATCAAAGAATGGATAAATACTAATTATTTTTTTATTATAGTTAAATTAAATTTTAAATTCACATCTAGTTTTATTATTGTGAATATTTTCATGAGACAGGTTTAAGAAAATGTCTAAATGTATGTTTTTTATATATATAATACTATTTTTATTAATAAAATTAAAGATGAGATTAAAATAAAACATATGCTATAAAAAAATATCTTATAATTTAAAAATTTTACATCATAATAGATTCATAATTAAATATATAAAATGTAAATTTAATTGAGATAAAAATATTTATGTAAACTGTAAGTAAATGAAATTTTTAGTAAATAGAATTAAATAAGTAAAGAGAAAATAAGAAGCAAAACATAATAAAATATTTTAGAATTTACTCTATATATTTAAAATTAAACGTCAAACTGTTATTTAAAAGAATATAATAAAAATAAAAATTTATATAATCAACTTCATCTAATGAGATAAAATCATAACGATTCATGCTGTTATTTAATTTATACTTAAGACTCATTTGTCTAGAAATTTAAAATTAACCTAGTTTAATTTTAATCAGACATATCACATCACACATAAAATTTAATATTAAAAATTAAATTTATTTCACATCCTACACATATTACTAAAATAATAACTAATTTATATCACATCCCTCACATATCTCAACATAATAATTAATTTTATTTAACATCATTCACAATTTTCAATAAAAAAATATCTCTATCCAAATTTAATTTTAACTTTCTTAAATTTAACCTTACAAACAAACAAAAAATTAAATTATTTAGATCATTAACTACATTGTGATTTATGAAAGATTATCGTTAACAATTTTAAAAAATTTAAAAATCAGTTTAAATTTAGTAATCCCATAATCAAATACAAAAGTTGTGATTTATATTGTACTATATAATTATCATATTTTCATAAATAATTTTATAATTTTTAAAATATTATTTAAAAAAATAAACAAATTAAATAATTATTTTTTAAAAATAACATAATATTAAAAAAAAATAAAATAACATTTAATTTATTATCATCTAAATATTATATTATATAATTTACATACTGTAATATCTAAATATTATTCTATACATAATAATTTCATAATTTTTTAAAAATTTATTTATACGTACCATTAAATTAAATAATTATTTTCTCTAAATAATATAACACCAAATTAACATTGAATCAAATACCTCCTAAACCATACGCTCTATTAGATTTATACGATGACAATGATAACCCCGTAACAAATATAACATACCATAATTTTTTTTGGTGTGTGATAATCAACATAGTTAATAATGGTTAAAAAATTTCAATCTTTAACATAAAATCCCGTTTATTTGCCAGTTTAAAATTAACCTAATTTAATTTTAACCTGATATATCACATCACACATAAAATTTAATATTAAAAATTAACTTTATTTCACATCTTACACACATTACTAAAATAATAACTTATATCATATTCCTCACATATCCCAACATAATAACTAGCTTTATATCACATCCCTCACACACCCCAACATAATAACTAATTTTACTTCACATTATTTACAATTTTCAATGAAAAAATATCTCTATCCAATTTTAATTTTAATCTTATTAAATTTAACCTTACAAACAAACGAAGCATTTAAAGATAAATTTCAATACAAACTAATCATTTCATTTCATATCTTAATTTTGCTTCAACGTAATTTATTTCACATCATTTTTAAGGTTTAGCATCACAATACGCGAGAGTATGATACAGTCAGCTGTTCAACAAAGATAAGAAGCCCTTAATTATGTCAATCTTAAAATGGGCGAGAAAAAAGAATCAAAAAATATTATCTTACATTCAACTACAACTGTCTAAAAAATTCCTTTAAGATTGCTTGAAGAAATGTGCCGTAGAATTATGGCTCAAATTGGAGTCACAAACAATACACGACAAAGCTCGAAGAATAAGCTATTCCTCAAGCTTGTTCAAAGGGAGCATCACTAAGATTTATTTAGATGAATTTAAAAATACCATAACAAATATGAAGATGATCGAAAAAGAACCAAAAAATATTTTCTTACATTCAACTACAACTGTCTAACAAAATCCTTTAAGATCGCTCGAAGAAATGTGCCGTAGAATTATGGCTCAAATTGGAGTCACAAACAACACACGACAAAGCTCGAAGAATAAGCTATTCCTCAAGCTTGTTCAAAGGGAGGAGCATCACTAAGATTTATTTAGATGAATTTAAAAATACCATAACAAATATGAAGATGATCGAAAAATATAAGAACGAAGATTTAACTCTGCTTTCACATTTTTTTTTTTTCAAAGTCAGTTCTTCAATCAGGAAAGGAAGTGGAAAATTGTTGTGCAAAGATGATGACATACACAATAGACAATTCCAACTATTCACTCACCTTTCTCAACAGATAACAGAGACTTATTCCCTTTCGCGTTAGAGGAAACTAAAAAGAATAACAATAAGCAAAATTTAAAGACTGAAAATATAATATCATGTATTCTAACTTCTGAGTAATATATAATGATCCCAAAATTTTAGCTGATCGAATCAAACATGTCTCTTTGAATTAAGGCAAACTTGGCCAAACCTAACTAAGTGGGGCACATAGTATGAGAAAATATAGTATAACATTCATAATATCATTAACATCACGCAAATGCTTTCATATGGCAAAATAAATTGAGTAAAACCAAGTAGTATAAACCTTGAAGGAAGGCAGCAGCACACTGGGACCTTGATGAAGTTAATGGCCATATTTCTGGAACTCCCATTCACTGTTGTCTGCAAATTAAGATGAAATAAAAAAAAAAAAAAAAGGCTAAGATGAGAGAAAATAGTCTCCAATGGGTGAGGCTAGAAGAACGAAGATAACGATTAGCTCGTACTACTTACCGAGCGGGCAAACTTGACGAGTTTTGAGCCACCTGCTGATGCAATGAAAATGGAATGCGTGATTGCACACACCTGACTCGACAGAGTTCCAGAATTTCATTGAATTAGAGAATGCAAAAGTAAACTTCAAAGCAAATACAAGAAATTTCAATAAATTAAAATTGTAGCTTTAAAAAGATGGGCAAAATTTTGAAAATAATCATTTCACTAACTTATATTGATCACAATTTCCATATAATCTTTTTGTTACAACTCTAAATTTAGAGTATGACTCAGTAAACTACGCAGCACATCTGATACCAACATGTATAAGTATCTCTGGAATACAATCATGTTTATTGACAGTATGTAAGATTACTTAGAAAATACAGTTAACAAAATAGTTTGAGAATTGTCTGAGAATATGAGAAGAAAAAAATCCAAAAGAGAAATTGCTTGTGCTAACAATGAGATTATTTGAACTCTCGATTATTTAGCATTACACCACCTACCCAAAAGAAATTGGGTAGGGGTGAGACGCATTGCTAGATTGATATTCTGTATTAGTTTTTGTCAAATTATGCATGTAACCAAAATCACAAATAGTGTCGCAGATATAGCGACATTAGGTAATTTTGATTGGGGAAAGGGTGTACCCTTCCTCTTTGATTTTTGTAACATTCTCAAGAAGAATGTGACATGATATTCTTTTTATAGCGTTTTATTACATTTATGTATGGCCTAAGGCTACAATGTAAAAAAAAAAGAAATTGGAGGATTTACACGTAGACTCCAAAGATACTCTTATTACTCGTTTAACTTTCAATGATGATTATTTACATCTATACAGTCCCAAAGATCAATATTTATATATGTAACTTCAAATAAGGGTAGAAAATTGATGAGGATAGAAGATATTTACATCTAACGTAGCCGCTGGGATAACAACTGAAAATATTATTTATCTTTAGGGTGTCAGATGTAAATATTATTCGACTCTAAGAGTTAAAAAGATTAGTAAGATCATTTAAGGATAAAATGAGTAATTAGGTCATCTTTAAGGGAGACATATAATTATCCCAAAGAAATTTCAAACTGTCAAACACATAACAAAGGCATGCAAAAAGAAGTAAGAATAAATACTTGTAGCTAAATCGTAAGCTACATGATTAAGCTCTAAGGTCAACTGTTTACCATCAATTTAATATTGTATTTAAGGGGAATTTGGTTTGTTGTTATCTTAGTGTTATGTCATGACATCTAAATGTTATCTTTTACTAATAATTTTATAATTTAATAGAAGATTATTTGTAGATGTCATTAAACCAAATAATTATCTTCTCTAAATAATATAACATAACATCAAAATAACATTGAACCAAACGCCCCCTTAGTAAAGAGAATTAGATCATTGAATATTACACATTAAAAAGGAAAAGGAAGGCAAAAGAAAAATCATGATAAAAAATATAAGAAATAACATTATATATTTAAAATTAAATTCAGAATTGTTATTTGATAGAGTACAATAAAAATAAAGAATTCATGTAACTGACCCCATCTAGTGGAATAAAATCTTGGTGATTCATATTGTTATTTGATTTATAATTAGAGTTTAAGTATTTAGATCATTAATTATATTGTGATTTATAAAAGATTATCGTTTTCTTTTCGCACAACAATTTAAAAAAGTTTAGAAATTAATTTAAATTTAATATAACCAAATACAAAAATAGTGATTTGGGGAGCGTTTGATTCGATGTTATCTTGATATTACATATATTATATAATTGTCTTATTTTAATTGACAATTTTAAATTTTTTTAGAAGATTATCTAAAAATGTCGTCAAACCAAATTAGATGTACATGATGATAGTGATAACCCCATACCATATATGGCAGAACATAGTTAATAATAGCTAGAAAATCTCAATCTTTGACATAAAAGGATAAATTTTAATATAAACTAATTATTTTATTTCATATCTTAATTTAGCTTCAACATATTTTATTTCACCTTATCACTTTTAGGGTTTAGGCCACGTTTAGTTTGGGGAAATTTTAACCATAGCTAAAAAAACTATGGCTAAAAACCTTATTTTATTTAAAAATTTAAAAATTATTTTATATCTTATCCTACACAAATTTCAATATTAAATAATTACTTTATTTCACATCCAACACAATTTTTAATATAACTCATTTTATTTCACACCATACACATTTAAAAATAATAATTAAATTTTTCCAAATCATCTTATTTTTCTTCCAACCAAATAGAGCCTTAGCATCACAGTACATGAGAGCTGAAACAATCGGGTGCTCAACAAAGATAAAAAGCCCTTAAAAATGGGAGAGAAAGAACCAAAAAATATTATCTTGCATTCAACTATAACTGTCCAACAAAATCCTTTGAGATTGCTTGAAGAAATCAACGACAGTAGAATTATGGCTTAAATTGGAGTCACAAACTCATAATGCATGACAAAGCTTGAAGATTAAGCCATTCCTCAAGCTTGCTCAAAGGAAGCATCACTAAGGTATATTTAGATGAATTCAAGAATACCATAACAAATATTGAGATGATTGAAAAAAATAAGAACGAAGATTTACCTCATCTTTTACTTTATTTTTTTTCCTATAAGAATTTTCTAGACTCCATTCTCTACAAGGTTCATTTCCTTGAAAGGTGTTTTCCAAGTAAGATTGTGATGCAGAGCCAGATCACCAGCGCCAGCGGCTACGTTATAATCTACGACCTCGAGCGTAGATTATAACAATTTGTTATCTTGTATATAGTTATCTTTATTTTTTGCACATTTTATTTGAGTTATTGTTGAGTCAAAATTGGGTTATGTTGGTGGAAATGCCCACTTATGTGTCCTGTACATATTTTATTTTCAGTCAAATCAGTTGGAGTCAGAAAGATTCAATTGGAATCAAATCGAGTTCGATTTGAACCCAATTTGAATCTTTTATGAGTTATTTTGAAAGAGCTTGGACCTATTTGCAAAGAGGAAGAAAAGTGCAGGCTGATTCATAATTTCCCAACTAAAATCCCTAAAAGGAATTTCAGTCAGTAAGCCAGATCGAGGAAGCATTCGCAGGAAGAGGCATTCATGGCTTCCACTCACTCGGTCACGATCCACGTCGCCGATTTCGCCGGGATTGACAGTTCTCTTTGCCGGCCATGTGCCCCACACAAACAACCGCCGGCCACAATCATTTTCCCCAACCGTCGACCACGCGTCCTGCGCAGATAAGTGAACTGCACCCTCTCTTCCACTCTCGGCTTCTTCTATAAAGGGAAGATCGCAGCAAAGAAGGAAGGACGACGGGATTTGAGCTGTGAGAAGAACTATTTCTTCATTATCTGATCGATCTCGACGCAGGTGGGGACGATTTGTTGCCGATGCCGCAGCAGGTGGCTGTGACAGCGTTTCTCCACTAATCGGAGCCGAGCACGTGGCTGCGGCTTTGTTACACAGAAAGTATCAGCTTCATCGGAGGTCGCAGCAGGGGCTGAGACGTCTAGATCCGGCTTTCTTTGGTTTACTCATAATCGTTCAATTAATTTCTTAGGCTAGCCACTTCAATTCCTTGTTTCCATCATCCACTTGCTGTGAGAATCGAAAATCCCTGCACTGAAAATTTCCTTTAATTACTGCTGAGTCCTTGATGTGACTAGAGTTATTTCCAGCAATGTCCTGACATCTGTTAATATCTGCAAGTTGAGTTATATTAAATATTGAAATTCATGTGATCTTTCCCAATTCGCTAAATGTGAAATTTCTAAGCTTAAATTTATATTGCATTTCCTATTCCGAATTGAATTCATATGACTCGTGCGTGGTGAAAATTTATATGTTAAATGACTCGATTAATTATCATGTGCAAAGTACTTTAAGATAATATGCATGCGTGTCAAATCATTACTGAAGTTTGATAATTTAATTATCTTATTTGCAATAGTTTCCTGAATTTGCTCGGATTGAAACTTAATCATCAAAACTATTTCATGACACTTAATGAATATGCAAATAATTATATTTAATATAATTTGGAAAAACGTAGTTTAATCTCCTCTCCACTTGCATTTAGTAATTTAATATATTAAAAAAAAGAAACTTAGGTGCTAACTTAATATTGGTAGCGTATGAATCGCCTTAAATCGATCCCTACCCTGCATCATATTGTCAAAAACAACAACAACAACAACCAAGCCTTAATCCCACTAGGTGGGGTCGGCTACATGAATCCTTCGTTTCTATTGCGCTCTATCAATTACTAAATTATTATCTAAATCTAAATAACTAAAATCACTTCTTATAATTTCTTGCCATATTTTCTTCGGTCTCCCTCTTCCTCTTTGTACATGGGCAAGATCCAATAGCTCAATTTTTTTAACTGGAGCTTCAATCAGTCTACGATTTATATGTCCAAATCATCTAAGCTGACTTTCTCTAAATTTATCCTCAATTGGTGCAACACCAACTTTCTTTCGGATATACTCATTTCTCATTCTATCCTTTCGTATATATCCACACATCCACCTTAGCATCCTTATTTCTACAATATTTATTTTATTTGTATGTTTTCTCTTTGCAGGCTAACATCCAACATCATATATCATCGTTGGTCTTACTACAGCTTTATAAAATTTACCCTAGGGTGTGTTTATTTGTAAGGTTAAATTTAAGAAGGTTAAAATTAAATTTGGATAAAGATATTTTTTTATTGAAAGTTGTGAATGATGTGAAATAAAGTTAGTTATTATGTTGGAATATATGAGGGATGTGATATAAAGTTAGTTATTATGTTGGAATATGTGAGGGATGTGATATAAGTTAGTTATTATTTTAGTAATATGTGTAGGATGTGAAATAAATTTAATTTTTAATATTAAATTTTATGTGTGATGTGATATGCCTGGTTAAAATTAAACCAGGTTAAATTTAAATTCGTAAACAAACAAGGCCTAAGAGTCAAAAAGCAATACTAAAATTATAAGTCAATTCTACAATCAGGAAAAGAAGTTGAAAAAGAGCTTCAAAGAAGCGAAGCAAAGAGAACTCAAGAGTCACTAAAATATCAAAACCTTTTCTATCATTACTTCAGTAAGATGAATCATGTTATGCAAAGATGATGGCATACACATTAAAGATCAATAGACAATTCCAACTATTCACTCACCTTTTTCAAAAGATACAAAGACTATATTCCCTTTCACATTAGAAGATTGAGAATATAATATCATGTATTCTAACTCCTCAGTTAAACACAATTATTAAAAATACGTCAAGAATATTTAGAAAATATAGTTAACAAAATATTTTGAGAACTTTCTGAGAATATGAGAGCACAAAAACTGCAAAAGAGAATTTGCTTGTGATAACAATAAGATTATTTTAACTCTATTATTTCGCAACGCACCACCCTAACCAATAGAAATTAGGAGATTTATATGTCACCTCCAAAGATGCACTTATTACTTGTCTAACTTTTCAAAGATGGTTATTTACATCTATTACCCCCAAGATGAATATTTACATCTATTACTTCAAATAAGGGTAAAGACCATAATTAATGCATATTTCAAAAAATGACATAAAGAAGTTGAGGGATTTATATGTTATCTCCAAAAATGCTCTTATTGCTCGTATAAAAGAGAAAAAGTGTATAAATGAGATCAAGAGTTTTGAGATTGAAAGAGGGGGGGGGGGGGGGGGGGGGGGAGAGAGAGAGAGAGAGAGAGAGTGGAAAGAGGGGATGATAAGTCAGGGGCAGTATTTATAAAAATTTTGGGGCAGGTAATGGAAAAAAATTAGGTCAACTCATAATAGACATTGTTTGTTTTGCCCAATGGACCTTAAGATTTTAAAACACATCTAAGGAACTGCATGCCCGTTCTTGGACAATGTGTGATTTGCCTAAGATTTATTAAACTCTCTTTCCGACACTCAACGTTCAAACTAAGATTTTTCCCCACCATCATCCAAGTGTTCATGCAGAGTAGATCTAATATCATACGTAGCAGCCCCACCTACTGTAGATATTATCCACTTTGGTTAGATGGGTTTCTTGATTTTAATGTGTTAACATAGATTTAGATAAATTAATAAATATCTCATCATCTCTTGACAATGTGAATTTTCTCAAGGATTTTCACACAAATGGTATCAGTCAATTGACTGACAAACTATTGGCCTACCAACTCACCTATCATGCCTAAACCCCCTCCCTTCTCTTGATGACAACAATCAATTGATCGTTGGTGGTATGGATTAAAAAAAATGGTGATGGGCTCCATCCTAGCATAGAAAAATAATGGATCTACTAGTTCTAAACAGTTCGAGGTACCGGTTTTTACAAGATACTAGAACCAGAACACTACTTTCACTGCTTTCAAAAGATTGGAACCGAAGTAGTCTAGTCTTCCAACTAGTTTCAATTGGTACTGGTTCCATTATTGAATTAGATTCACTAGACTTGTTCTCAATCAATTTGGCTAGTGGCTACCCCTATTATGGAAGAACATTAAATCATCCAAATTCCTACTTCTCAACGAGAAAGGAGAACAATGGCTCCAGTAAATGCAAAAAGCTTCATTCATGAAGTACATGGATAAGTGATGGTAGCTAATGTACAGGATGTACGTGTGATATTAAGCATGGTGATAGAAAGTGAAACCCTCCACGATGGAACAACAAGAATCACTACTCCATTATGTTTGTGCTCAATTGCAACATTGCAGTTATCTCTCAAAAGTGAATTGTGAACTTAACATGATATTCGATGGTGTTAGGCTTCCTTTGATGGCCATTGCTAATGCTCCCTAATCGAAGAGATAGATTATTGTTTTTCTAAGTTGCGGTGATAATAACTGGTTCTAATTGCATATATATATATATATAATGTTATATATAACATAAAATTTTAGATAAGATTGATGAAGGAACTCCAAAAGAAATAACTGGACAACTTGATATTGCAAAAGGATGAAAAAATTAAACTACTACTAATAATAAAGATATTATCCCTAATTCAGGAAATCTAAACATTTATAGTAATGACAAATACTAAATTCCCTCCCAAATTGCTTAAAGTCTAATATACTATCAACCACTTTAATAATAAGATAATTATGTCATTATTATTTGGATACACATCACAAGTAGGGCTATCAAAAAGTTGAGTTCAAGTGAATTTATCAACTTGAAGTCAAGAAAAACTCAAAAATAACTAAATTTCAAGTCGGCGCAACCTTTGTGAGGACAAATTACACAATTCTTGAGCCAACTGAGTTTTTACACAGAGAACGTTAAGGGTAAGGGTGAGAACAATCCGAGTTTGCGTTAAGCTAGGCATGCTCAAGCTTCACTCGTTTCAATTCGATTCAAGTTCGAACTGGCTCGTTTTAACTGCCTTAATCGAGCCAACTCAAGCCCTCCAAAAATTAAAATTTTTTAAAAAAACTTTCCTATATTAGGATTTAAAATTGGGTTAAACATATCCACAAGATCACCTAATAAATATTTTAACCACAATTAACACATACTCATATATAAGTAATAAATAATTACAATAAACAACTGAATATATTATTTATATTTTAAAAAATAGAAATAGAACTAAGTCGATTTAATTCGATCATGGCTCATGGTTCGGCTTAACAAACTCGAGCTAAGCTCAATTTAACCTAAATATCAATTCAAACATCAAGTGATTATCAGTCTTCAAGCCAAATTCTCATTTCTCACTATTAGTTGAGGTGCTCTAGTGGTTAACAATCTGCGATAACTTAATATTCAATTATAATTATTTTAATATTAAATATAAAACTTTCTCAAACCTAAACACAATATATATATATATGATACAACGATTAATAATAAGATTCCAAACTCTACTATACATGACATAACCGCATTTCCTTTAATTAACATAAAACTTCAGCCTGCTTGTGTAGTGGCGCACAAATATCTTAAGCATACATGACTTTTAAGTAGTTAATTCCCCAAAGTTTGAAAAAATGAAACACAAAAGAATTAGATTATAAAAATAATGAATATAAGCTCAAATATTAAAAGATTCCACGTAAAAAAATACACAAAATAATAAAGTGACACTAATTTAAACCGCACAAAATAAAGAACTTAAAACTCAGAAAAAATTAAAGAAATTTCACAGCATTTGCAATAATAAAACATATTTCAATCTTGCAATTAAGTATCTGACATCTACAGAGAAAATTAACATTAGGGAAGACCAAAGTTCAGAAAGTATGAAACACAGAAAGGACCATTGTGGGATAATGGACAGGAAAAATGCATATATAACAAAAGAAATAAAAAACTAAAGAGAATTCTAAACAATAAGCATCTTCAAAGCTCCCTTCAAATATCCTTCAAGCAACTTCATAGAATAGCCAAGGGGGAGAAGTTTAAACAACAGAGGAAATGAATAAGCAATTACTATTATTATTCATTTGATCTCAGCAGACAAGATATACTATCTCAAGCACACCAACAATCTATCTCAAACAGATAAACCATCACATACTTTCTCAAGTTCTCGAAGAAGCTAGTACTTGAGAGAATAAAGCTCAAAAAAGAAACAAGAAAAAAAATGAAAAAAAATGAGTGAAACCTAAAATTCAAATTCAGGGTGTGGTTTAACAATGCTTCACAGAGAAACAACTAAGGTAAATCACTTTCTTTTAATCTATATACAATTTGAAATATTTTCGAGCCAGCTTGAAATTTAATGAGGGAGGGTAACCTATTGCTTGAAAACAATGCAATAAAAACTCCAGATTAACTTCAAACTCTAAACAGATCAATTCTATTTCCAATCAAGTTAATCTTGAATGAGTTATCAAATTTCAAATAAAACTGCCAGCCCTAAGTGCAAGATAAAACTATAATATGTCTAGGATCCAATACCAGAAAACATCATGTTATGCATATGAGAAACATGCATATTACAATAACAATAATGATTCTCTAGGAAACAATTAAATAACATTTTCAGGAAAAGAAAAAAACATTTTTAGGACTATAGGGGGTCTAATATTGCTGGAAATTGTTGTCTACAGATAAGAAACAAGGACCAAAAAATAAGTATAGAAACATTGCAACATTCTGAATTGTAGGGAAGATGCTATTGAGCAACTGCTAAACATCAATAGACTTCAATGTTTTTTTGATAAATAGCTCAAGATGTTTTGTTTGTTTAACAAGAATTCTAAATCTTTACAAAAATGGTTAGCTCCCTAAAGAACTGAGAAGTTACACGATTGCATAAGGAATTGATAGAATAGAATCTTTATGGATTCACTAAAATTTCGCCCACAAGTATTTCTGTTATATTTTTCAAATTTTCACGACAATCTACTCAATAACAGACGCAGGGAGTGGCTTTAGGGTTTAGCATTACCTGTCTCATTCAGAAAACACTATTAACAATTACAAAGAGCTTGAAGCCACGAATTAGCCCAATAAAACCAAAAGACCTTTAATGTGTGGGTAAAAGCAGGCGTATGCCAAAGGACATGACGGGCAGGATTTGGTTAGAGAGCAATTTAGCCATCATCATTAATGATCTTCACTGCACTGCCAAAGGACACCCCCTAGACAGAGTCACAGCTTAGATATCCCATCTTGTTTGCACCTTTAAAGGCAATTAGGATCACACATATATACAAAGCCGTAAACAAAGTGGTAAATTTTGTAGCTTCCTTTCTTCTCTGGATGATGTCAAATAGGTTAGGGGCATGTCCTTCCCACCTGATTTTTGCGCAATTCTCAACGAGAATCTATTTTTTTGTACTTGATGTATTAAGTTCTGCTTCTATAGAATTATAAGCTATGACCGAATTTCAAAAAAAGTAAGCGTATGATGAACTGGTGCCCATGAAAATCATAACCCACAAAATGAAACTAGATACACTGAAATACATACCCCAAGCCACCGTGCACTCTTCACTTGTAGCACTTGCCTGATTTGCTTGGCACTCAATGCCTGCAGAGTATCAGAACACGAATTCCACTGAGTCCTCAAAGGACAGAGACAGCAGGTAAAACAAAGCGCAATCACTTCAAAGAATAATTCCGAAGAACAAACCCCATCCATAATCAAGCATGATCTACAAAATAATATGAAAATGAACGATAAAACTCACACAGATCCATGATGTGGTTCCGGCAAATAGCGCAGTTGTCGACTACGATATCTGCAAAGACAATACCGAACCATCAAACAGGACGAAGAACCAGAGAGCCAAACCCTAGGGCCCAGTACAATTGTACTCGGCCCCTGATCGAGAGGCTTGAGGGTTTCGTGAGAGTAAAGGAATCACCTACCCCACGCCCAGAGAGCGACAGCGTTCCACTTCTTGATCTCAAACCGCTTCGGCTTTCTGGACGACGGTCCGGCGCCGCTTGACCCCTCACCGACAGGCAGCATGTTGATGTCGGTGTCCAGATTGGCCATCAGAGGAGAAAACTGGAAGATCAAGGAGGCTGAGAGAAGGGCAAGCTCAAGCACCCCGAGGAAGCTGAGATAATCAATGCCAGCCCTAGATGGACGATGAGGAAACGAAGGGGATTGCTTTTCAAGGCATGGAACGTATTCATGGCTGCCTATAAACGGGTCGGATCAAAATCCCAGGATTTGACCCGATAAATTTATTATAAAATGCAGATAAATGTACTAATGGGTTTCATTTTCGGCTTTCAAACAATAGTTTAAATAATTTTGATAATTTTTATATCAGTAATTTTGTTTTTTATAAATTATTTAAATTTTTTAAATTTTTTTTCAATAATTTCAATTGAATTTTGACTGTAACTAAAATTTATTACTTTTCCAAAACTACTAAAATTTAATCATTTTAATTGAGTTTTAAAATCTTTATTTGATTTGATATTATCTGATTGTTTAAGTTATTAAATCTATATAATAAAATAAGTGATTTAAATTTTTTATATTTAATTTTAAAATGAGAGTTTTAGTATTTTTTGAGAGTTTCTAGATTATTTTGATGAGATTTTTTTATAAAATATTTTCTAGATATTTAATATTTATTGTAAAATTTTGAAAATAATCAATGCTAATGACGCCTAGCTTAACAATTTTTTAAATATTTATATAACTTTATTTTGACTTTATTACATATAAATTAATTACTAATTTTTATAATTTTTTAAAAAATTAATACCTAATTAATTTAAATTTGATTGATTGAAAATTTGACCCAGATCTGAATTCATTACGAGTCATGAAGCAGAATTGAATCGATCACAATTCTATCTAGTTTTAATCCAGCTAAAATGTTTGCCAGTTGACAAGCTTAATTCATAGAAGGAACTTTTACAACAAAGATGAGCATGATTCGGGGACTAATCACCGAACATCACATATGCACTTCAGGCGAACCCAAGAATAACATTTATCTTGTCTGAGTCAATTTTTATTTCATTATGAATAATTATAGGACCAGCAATAATATATAGTGCAGAATATTAGCTCACAAAATAAAATAAGTATCATAGAGAAGACAATATTAAGATGGATGAGTTGGTATATACGAAAAGATGATATGAAAAATGAATATATATACAAGAAGATTGGAGTATGCTCAATTAAAAATAAGCTTAGAGAAAGTCAGCTAAGATGGTTTGAATTTTATGTGTTAAAAGAGAAAAAAAAAGGCGAAATATGACATGATAAGAAATCATCAAAAAGAATCTTACATATTTGAAGATAAATAAGGACTTATTATTTAATAGAGTACAATAGAAACAAAAAATTCATATAGTCCACCACACCTAGTGGGATGAAAGTAGGGGTGACAATATATGATCTGACCATGAACCCGACCCGAACCTGACCTGCAAATTTTGGGTATGGGTCATGAATTTTGACTTGTTTATTAAATGGGTCGGATTCAGATTGGGCATAATCAAGTCGGGTCGGATTCTGATTGGACATTTATAAAAAAATATTCTATAAACGAGTCAGGTCAATCCACCAACCCGACTTATTCATTAATTGGGTCGGGTTCAAATTATGAATTTTGACCATTTAATAAATAGATTGAGTTCGGGTTGAGGCTATTTGGGTCGGGTCAGATTCAGATTCGACCTGAACCCGATCCACCGACCTGTTTTGCCACCCCTAGATGAAAGCTACGTTATTATTATTATTATATTACCAAATAGAGTTCTTTTTCTAATATGACACTTTTTAAAGATGAGTTGTAGATGGTGATTTACATGAAGATCAAATATCTTTTTCATATATTTAATATATTCTCTCATATTTGAGTATAAAAAAGGATATTATTCAAATATATTATGATAAATTCTTCAACATAGAATCTCAAAATATTATTCATAAGACGCATGAAGATTGCTAGAGCATTACAAAGACCGAATGACATCACTAACTAATCATATAGTTCTTGTTTTGTTTTGAACGCAGTTTTTCACGTATCATTTTCCTGAATACAATATTTTGATGATATCCTGACTTGAGATTAAATTTAGTGAAGATAGTAGTATATTTCAATTGAACAAAAAGATCATTAATTCGTAGGAAAATATATCTATTTTTTATTGTAATATTGTTTAAGGTCTGGTAGTATACATAGAGTTACCATATTCTATCTTTTTTTGGAATCATGATGATAGAAGATCAGCACAGAGAAGTACTTAGCTTGATTACTCCACTATCAAATAATTCTACTACTTGCTTTTTTTATCTCTTTATTTTTCATCGCATAGTTTTGGTACATGCCGATATTTGAAAAAAGTGCATTAGAGATGAACTGAATTTCATGCTCAACCGCTCTCTTTAAAGGAAGACCTTTTGGTTCTTAAAAAATGACAGTATTCTTTGGTCAATTTTTAAAGCTTATTTTCTCTTTTTGTAAAAGATAAAGAAGAAGCATTTCTTTTCAGCTTCTCAGGATAAATGAAAAGAGTCATAAATTTTTGATAAGTATTGAAACGTAGGTGCACTGTCTTTCAATCTTTAGGCGATCTCCTTTTTGTATCCACCTGAGAATCGAGCCGATCATGAGCTCGAAAAAATAATTGTGTTTTTTTCTAGTCGGTTCGAAAATGACTTGAAATTAGCTCGAAGTCGATTGAGATCGACTCGAGTCGGTTTGAAGTCGGATCCAATCAACTTCGAGCTGATTTAGAATTAATTAAAATTTAATTAATTTAATTTTAAGCCCTACATTCGCTGCAACATAATTATAATATAAAGATAATTTTTATATATTTTTGGGGTTTTTACAAATAGAACATGAAATTTATACGAAATTACACATTTCACCATCAATTCGTAAATATTACCACTATCACACTATATTCATTTAAATTTTACGCATTTCACATATTTCACATATTTCATATACTTTATAATATTATACGTAAGTTAAAATGCATAAATTCATTAATATTTAAATTTTAATATATATTTTTATTTTTTACTGTAAACCCATCAATTTTCTTACTTCAATTAAAAATTATAGTCATGTGGATTTAAATTCGGCACCCTAATTAGAAATTTTAAATAGGATAAATAAATTAAAATACATAAATTCATAAATATTTAAATTATTATTTATATAAATTAATTTATTTATAGTATTTAATTAATATATTAATAATATAGTTAAGATCAAGGCCAGTTTAGAAATATGAAGTTTACCATCAAAGAATATGATGTGAAATATGTGAAATGCATAAAATTTAAATGAATATGACATGATAGTGATAATATTTATGAATTGATAGTAAAATATGTAATTTCGTGTAAATTTCTAAATTTTTTTGGTGCAGAAAACACGGCGACTATTTTTGGCGCCAAAGAAGCGAAGCTCTCGAAAATGGCGGAATCGGTTCCTCAGGACCGGGTGAGAGCAGTGGACAAGAGTTTCTCCGGTGGTTCTTGCCTATCCTTGGGAGCTTCTTCATGGCGGAAGCTCTCCGCCACTGGTTCCATCGGCACAGGAAACTTTTCTCTCTTCGAACGCCAATGGCCGGTAGGACGACGTGATCCCGAAAAGGTCGCTCGTTTCAGAATTCAGATAGAGGCTCGAAGATGCGCAAACGAAGGCAGGGATGGAGAGATGAAACAGGAGAAAGAAAGGGAGAGAGGCATCGACCTTTTCTTCTTCCTCCAATGCATTTGAGAAACAAATCCTTCATATGTTTGGGCTTTGATTTTATCGGTATAGCTTCTAAGGACTTTCGCTTTTGAGGGTTTCGGTTTCAATTCACGGAGTTGTAAGATTTATCAGATTTGTTGATACCTCTGCAATTCGATCTTCTGATAAAGAATTGGAAATGTCGGAATATGAATCTCCACCGTCTCCTTCAGTCTCCTCCTCAGATCAAGGTAGCTCGAGTGATTCATCACCTCCGTCGCCGGAGTCTAGCTCATCGCCACCTTCACCAGATTCTAGCACGCCGTCATCGTCGCCGCCAGATTCTAGCTCCTCGTCACCGCCAGATTCTAGCTCCTCGTCACCGCCATCCCCAGATTCTAGCTCCTCGTCACCGCCTTCCTCAGGAAATTCGGATTCCTCAACTTCTACTTCGCCTCCACCACCATCAAAATCTCCGCCTCCGCCGTCTCCTCCGCCTCCAGACTCGTCTGAATCAGATTCTTCTCCCGATAGCCCACCTTCAGATGGAGATTCCCCATCTCCTCCTCCTTCTCCTCCTCCTCCTCCTCCTTCTCCTCCTCCACCTTCTCCCCCTCCCTCGCAATCCGATTCATCACCACCAGCAAATTCAAGTGCTTCAGACAGCTCTTCCTCCCCTTCTCTTCCGCCTGCACCTCCATCCAACAGCCACAAAGATTCCCCTTCATCTAATAGCTCCTCTCCAGCTGATGACAGCAAATCTCCTCCTTCAAAATCGTCTCATTCTTCTCCAGTAATTCCCTCAGATTCATTTTCTTCAGATGACAAGCCAGCTCAAAGCACCCCACGGTTTAGCCTTTCTCCATCTAAAGGTTCTTCTGATGGTAATGGTACTTCTACTGGAGCTGTGATTAGCTTGGCTCTGGTTGGAATTGTTATTACATTGATAGCGGTTTTCTTCGTTATAACGAGGAGGAGGAAGAAGAGAATGGATGAGTTGGTCGAGCACTATCGCCAGCCTTCTGGTTTTTCTGTAAAGTCAGGTAGAACATTAACTTATTTTCTTAGTGTTTTCACTCAATTTCCTCTAATTACATTATTGTAATGTTCATATAGCAGTTAGTGTTAGCAGCAATGTGAATAGAGATCAAAAAACATAGAAACATAGAGATTTATTGGACTGAAGTTCACCCCAAAATAAGGTTACATCCTCAGGCAACTGACACTTCACTGTGTAAACAACTTAGAAATTGTTAGTGACGGTTAGACGGCTATCCAAATCAAAAGAAATCATATGCAGCCCTATTCCAACTGGAATAATATTTTATTTTAAAATATAGGATTCCTATAATTCCGTGAAAATATGTTTTGTCCCAAGGTTGCCTCTAGAAACCCCAAGTATCATACCCTAGAAACCCCTTCATTTTGATTTTGTTTTTTTTTTTAAATTAAACCTCCCCCACGGTTGGTAAGACCTCGAAAATGTTTGTATATGACATTAGTTTAGAGCTCACATGAGGTATTTGATTCAGAAATCGGATGGGCTAGGATTCAAGGCATATTGTATAGTCTCCTTGAATTGAATCCTCGAATACAAACAATCATCATCAAATCAATTGATCTGTTTCTATTGCTTCCTAAGGACATTAGCTGTAATTTGGAGTGAACTTCATTAAACTTAATGTATTGACATATATGTTTTGATCTCCATTTGCATTGATTCCATCGCAATGAGTTTACTTTCTTTCTTACTATTTAAATGAAATGTCAATAATAGTTTATATAAACCTCAATAAGATACAGATATCATATTATGAAAGAACATGGCCAAAGCTATTTGAGCATGTGCAATTAGGAGCAGAACATGTTGTACAGCTAGGATATAAAGCTATCGGGGAAGAAATAGAAAGAAAGTAGTATAGAACAGAAGTGGCTTGTTTAGAATTGACACTGAATACCAGATGAGAATCGGTGGAAACAATCTTTACTTCTAATTATTGGAATAAGGTTAATGCCAACTACGTTAATGATGGCAATGAAGGAATAATCAATACAATAGAAACTTGTTTAACAAAAATGCATTCTTTCTTGCAGATAATTTTTACTTAAGAGATGAAATCCCTATGAGGCATTCTAGCTTTTCAGATCCACATTATGGAGCTCCGCCACGATTATCTAATGCCTCTATGTCCATGTATGGTAGTCAACGAGGGTTCCAAGGACCAGACACTGCTGGAGGGAAGTCATGGTTCAGCTATGAGGAGCTGATGGAGATCACAAACGGGTTTTCTCAGGAAAATCTAATAGGTGAAGGGGGGTTTGGATGTGTGTACAAAGGGTTCCTTCATGATGGGAGACCGGTGGCAGTGAAGCAGCTCAAGACTGGCAGTGGTCAAGGAGAGAGGGAATTTAGAGCAGAGGTTGAGATCATTAGTCGTGTTCATCATCGTCACTTGGTCTCTCTTGTAGGATATGGGATATCTGAGACTCAACGGCTGCTTGTTTATGAGTTCGTTCCAAATAACACTCTCGAGCATCATTTACATGGTAAGTCTGTTAATTTTTAGTTCTCCGTGTTGGTGTATATTTTTGAACCATTTTGAATCTTGATTTCACACAAAAGTCCCTAAGTTTTATGACTAGTTTCGATGTGTCCTTTTCAAATGATTATCATCCAAATTCAATGCTTCTTAGTAAATTATCAGGATACCATTTCCCCTTTCTCTTTCTCTAGTAAAGGTTATGCATAGGCCTGTCAACGGATTAGATTCGGTTGGGTCGACCCCAACCCTGATCCAAATACATATATATTGGATCGGATCACAGTCGATCCGGATCCTCTCGGGTCAAAAATTGGATCTGGTCGGAACTCGGGTTTTCGAATTTAATCCATTTACAATAAAACTTATTATTTGAAATATATTCCATAGCCAAATCTAGAATAATATTAAATTTATTGGAAATAAAATAAGAGAAAAATAATATATTTTTATGAATTAATTGAGTATTTCAATATAAAAATTAGTATTTGTAATATATGTATACACATATATATTATGAAATGTAAACTTATAAAAGAAATTATGAAAATAGGAATATTATACGTTATAGTCTGCTGGTATAATTTGTAAAAATTATTTCATTAATTAATTATAATTGTGCTCTTATTTAAGTCTTCTCACAAAAAAATTATTAACTACAACATATACTTGTATGAATTACGAATTAGATTACATAAATGGGTTGAATTTTAAACGAATTTGGTAATTATGATCCATATTTGATTCATTTATTTACAAACAGATCAGGTCAATAAACCAGGTGGGTTGATGGGTTAAAAAAAAGATTCATTTATGGTTTAATCAGATCAAATCTGGTCATGATCCAGTCCATTGATAGGCCTAGTATCTCCCTTCTCTCTCTAGTAGAGATGTGGAAAGTCAAAAAAGCCCCATGCCAAATAGGCTAACTCAAGGACTTCCATGAAAACAAAAGTTAAATTTAGGGATGTCGATGAAACCAATTCAAAAGAATGTAAATCAACTGTAAACCCCTCCTAACCTCAAGAACATGGAGTAATACGCCCTTATATTTAAAGAATAATATGTCTAGTACGTAAATCCTCCTAATTTTTTAAATGAAAAAATGATTGATGAAGTGGAATAGCAACTTCCTAAATGTTTCATGTATTGATTGACAAGGAAACAATTTGCAAGTGCTGGATTGGCCTAAACGATTGAAGATTGCCATTGGTTCTGCAAAAGGGTTGGCATACCTGCATGAAGACTGTTAGTACTACTAAATTTCCTAATTCCTTCTCAAGTGACCTTAAAAGTTTCTATAATCATAAATTCCTTATTCAGGTCACCCGCGCATTATTCATAGGGACATTAAATCAGCTAATATTCTTATCGACAACGACTGGGAGGCCCAGGTAAACCTTTTAATTCACTTCGGTTGTTTTCTTCTCGTTTTCAACATCAAAACTTTAACTAAAATCCTCATAAAAATTAATTATAGGTGGCAGATTTTGGTCTTGCAAAACTTTCAAATGATACCCACACTCATGTATCAACTCGTGTTATGGGGACTTTTGGGTAGGTTGATGAATTCTTTATGAGTTTATTTTCTATTGTATCCTGCTTGCTTCAGTGGTTAAATTTTCTAATTTTAGGTACTTGGCACCAGAATATGCATCAAGTGGAAAGTTAACTGATCGCTCTGATGTGTTTTCCTTTGGTGTTGTTCTTTTAGAAGTAATAACAGGGCGTAAACCTGTTGATCCACGACAACCTTTGGGTGATGAAAGCTTGGTTGAATGGGTATGGCACCAAACTTCAAACATCGACTCCATTTTTTATTTCTCTTGATCATAAAAAAGGACTTAACATAAGGCTAAAAGTGTTTCACACATTCAAGATGAGTTACTAGAAAGTAGAAAATACAAATATTAGATAGCTAGACCTCACCTGATTACAATAATCCAAAAAATCGATTCCTTCTGCAACTTTATCTTCTGTTTTCACACATTCTAGCCAGCACATACCTAAACTTTTTCTGTGAAATATGTTCTCAAATCTGTTGAAATTATTGACAAACTTTTGAAGGAATTACAAATTATAGTTTTTTTTTTGTTTATTACGTAGTAATTGGGCTGCCTAAACTGGCTGTTGAAAAAGAGCTAACAATATGCTAATTCTTAGTTTTGAGCTGTCAAAGTGTCTCACCCTGGAGGAAGTTGACCATGTAAAAACAAATGTGGATGAAAGGACGCAAACCAGAGATTAATAATTTAAGGGTTAATAGTAATTGAGTTGGGCCTGCATGCAATTTTATTTTTTTTAATTTTTAAATTAACCAAATTGAACCTTTAGTTTAAGATAACGTGTAAATAATTCTATTAGTACTAATAAAAGAACCCAACATTTTCTTTAATTGGTAAACTAGTTTGGTTACTTAAAAATTATATTAATATTTTAGATAAATATAATGTTCAAATTGATCTAATAATTCGAAAAAATATTTTTTGTTGGATACTTTTATTAATATTGAAGGACCTATTGTACGTTATCTCAAATTGGAGAAGTAATTTGATTAATTTGAAAACTAGAGGATCCAGTTGCATATAAACTCAAATTAAAAAGATCTAATTGCTATTAACTCATAATTTGATAATCAGAATTATTGCGAGCAATCACAATGATGAAATTAAAACCATCTCTAAAAATAATTTCAATTATTGTGGTAATTTGTAATTGACCTAGTTAAATTAAAACTATTAATTTCTTATTCAGAGATTCAGAAACAAATTTGGATTTCGTACAATATGTCATTAACTCAATTGAAGTTGTGAATATTGTGATTTAAGCTAAACTCAGCAATCCAATGCCAAATAGTTGATGACAACTTGGAAGGCGAATGGAAGTCAAGAGGGAACTTGAGGGGAGGCGTCTAGTGCTGTCATATATTTTTTTCATAATAATTGATTTTTAGCTATGTACAAAGAGGAAGAGAGATCAAAAAAAATATGACAAGAAACTATAAGAAGTGATCTTAGTTATTTAGACTTAAATAAGAATTTGATAATTGATAGAGTGTAATGAAAATAAAGAATTCATGTAGGATTAAGGCTTGATTGTTGCTGTTGTAATGGGATTTTAGCTTATCAGATCTTACTAAACCCAATATTTGTATTTATCATGATCTAATTCAAATGCGAGGTTAAATAATTACTTAATAAATAGATAATGTGTTATTAAATAATAACCATCCAAAATAAAAATATTTACTTAATCAAGTATAATAAACTCAATAATTGTGTTCGATACAAGTTAAGCTACAACAGCTACTTTCTTGCATAAAAAAACCGAGTAAGCCTATTGCATCTTTTATATATATATATATATATATATGCCAACACTGTTGTGCACGTATTTCCATACCACATCCAAGCTACAAAGAACAATTTTATCCAAATATATGTTTCAATTTATCGCTTCACAATTTGCTTCACACATGCAAAACTCGTAGGGAGTTTAATGTTATTCACAAGTTTAAAGTCATTCTCAAAGGTTTCAGTTTTAATGCATTATCGGATTAATGGGGTCTTTGATTCAACTATTGATTCTAAGACCTAATAGTGACTTATCATGTTTTGCTTTTCTTTACAGGCTAGGCCTCTCCTAGTTCATGCCCTTGAAACAGGAAACTTTGATGAGCTAGTTGATCCAAGACTCCAGAATAACTATGACAAGAATGAGATGTTCCGAATGATTGAAGCTGCCGCAGCATGTGTTCGTCATTCTGCTCCTAAACGGCCTCGAATGGTTCAGGTAACCTACACTTTAATCTTCTGCTTTCAAATCTGTTAACATCAACCTACATGTTTTGAATTAACTGCTCATCTTCAAAAAAAATTTAACATTAAACTGTTAAGAGGACAAGTACTCGACGGTCCAAGTTAAGCCAATACACAAATAAATAGATGTCATTTAATTCAAAAATTTTGGCTAGTAAGTTAGGACCATCACTCATATTAGTGTAATAACTTACTCTTGATTGCTAATATGAGATAATTCTAAATATGCATTTTCAATAATCTCCTCATTACTCTTAATCATATGAGAATCTTTCCATCTATGGGCCATATTAACATCAAGTGTGTGCGCATCAATAGTTCACTCAACCACCTAGGGGCTAGGGCAATAGTAGGAGTCACTTTTAGATTTCTTGTTCAATTATAGTTAAAAATGGGAAAGACTTATGAGAGCACAATCTATAAAAACCACATGATTGCAGTTGATTATCAACTATGATACATGTTAAAAGGAGAGAAACATTTAGGACTTCCGTTGAGCTTAACACATAAGTAAATGGACATCATCCATCTTAGAACTTAGATAAGAGAATTAGAACTAGTTGTCTTAGGTGTCACATAGTGATTACTAATTTGAGACAATTCTATGTATACACTCTTAGAGTGCGTTTGTTTGTAAGGTTAAATTTAAGAAAGTTAAAATTAAATTTGGATAGAGATATTTTTTTATTGAAAATTGTGAATGATGTGAAATAAAGTTAGTTATTATGTTGGGATATGTGAGGGATGTGATATAAGTTAGTTATTATGTTGGAATATGTGAGGGATGTGATATAAGTTATTATTTTAGTAATATGTGTAGAATGTGAAATAAATTTAATTTTTAATATTAAATTTTATGTGTGATGTGATATACCTGGTTAAAATTAAATCAGGTTAATTTTAAATTCCTAGACAAACGGAGCCTTATATATTAAAAATCCTAAATACAGAACGAAAATTATATACACATATATGGATATGCACTTCTGCATTCTTAGAGCGAAGCAATAGTTACTTCTAACTTGTGATGGGAATAATTAAGTTCATTAAATAGATTAGACTTAAATATCTATGCCACGAGAAACAAAATATTCTTTTTAATCATTTGAGATGAAATTGTAATGCCAATGCACTTCATAGTGTGTGCAGTATAAATTTCATAATCTGCATGATTACACATATATAAAACCTCTGGCCTCACAAACGGATGTTCCAACAAAAATCCAAAACATCTTTTTCTCAAGTAGTTTCTGTCCAAGGATTAATTGATGATCTAATCCACTTGCATGTGAAGGTGGTAAGAGCACTGGACTGTGAAGGAGACATGTCAGACCTCAGCAACGGCATGAAATTTGGTCAGAGTCAAGCTTATGATTCCGGCCAGTACTCAGCAGACATCCAGAGATTCCGAAGAACAGCGTTAGGGACTGAGGATTGCAGCAGTGACTACGGATACACTGCCGAATACGATCGCCGGACCTCCGTGCACAGCGGAGAATTCCGCAATCGCGAATTCCAAAACCACAGTCGTGAGTACCAAAACCGCAACACATCAAATTCATGGCAGTCCGGAGAAAGTTCCAGTGAGTATAGTGGAGATGCAGAGACTCGTGCCATGTTTCGCAGGCCTAGTGAATCAGATGATGTCCGAAGATATAGATATGGTAGCAGGGGACTTCCATGAATCAAACAACTAGATTTGTTTTTATGAGAGGATGTTGAAGAAAGAGTTTTGCGCAGCTTACATAAGCACAGTAAGGTTTCGTTTATTTTGTAGTTAAAAATTAATCTGATTTAATTTTAACCTGTTATATCACATCATATATAAAATTTAATATTAAAAATTAATTTTATTTCACATCCTACACACATTACTAAAATAATAACTAACTTATATCACATCCCTCACATATTCCAACATAATAATTAATTTTATATCACATCCCTCATATATTCTAATATAATAATTAATTTTATTTCACATCATTCACAACTTTTAATAAAAAAATATTTCTATCCAAATTCAATTTTAATCTTATTAAATTTAACTTTACAAACAAACAGACCTTTAAAGGTTTAACTATGAAGCATGAAGGCTATAGATTAAAACATCGATGTAATGTAACTTTTTTGTTCAGGTGTAAATAGTGCGACTACAATTGATTCAGACTGTTTTCACTCAAGTCAGCAAAGCTTCAGGCACGCTTATAGGATGATAACAGTTATGTCGTAATCTCAAATTAGTTGAGATAACCTTTGGTAGTGATGCACTGTTTTTCCTAAACTTAGTCTAAATTGGGTTAAAAGCAAAATCCAAGTACATCAACACTACCGCCTAAAAGGATGGTGCAAATCTCAGCTAATTGGCATCCTCAAATTAAGCAAAAGATATTATGAAATCAATCGATTTGTTAGCAGATGCAGGACGAAAAAATGCAAATATGCAAATGTATTTTATATTTATATTCAGCAAAATTAATTAGTAAATTATTTATAATTAACCGCAAAATATTTTTTAAATAAATTATATGATAAATAAGATTTTAAATCTCACAAATTAAAAAAAATTTAAAATTAAAATTAAAGTAGATCGTTTGATAAACAAGAATTTATCAAATTAGATTAAGACGTCAATTTAAATTTAATAAATCAGATTCGAGATTCAAGAATTTAGGACAAATGTTTCACACGTAAATTCAACAGTACCTATCACTCAAATAAATGTTAGGTCGCGCAATTAAAGCCAAATGAATAATCCAAGTCAAGAGAATAATTTTCTATTGAAATCAAATAATCAGATTAATTTGATTTAGAAAAGAAACTATACCTTAGCCAAAGAAATTCAAGTAGTAGCAATGTAGGTAAGGCAGGCATCTCAGGTCGGCGTGCTCGAGTGGCACATTTTTCGGACGAAATAGCAAGAAAAGCAACGAAGAAAATGATGAGTCGCCTTGCGCTGGTCGGTGAGGCTGCAGGAAGCGGAGGTGGGCGTGTGCCAGAAGCAGGAAACGAGGAAGCAACAAGTGCCGGAGGCGGGAGAGCTTCAGAGACTAGAGAGTACGTAAAATGCTGAAGGCGCTCGGAAATGATCCAGAGAGAGAGAGTAATGGATAAAGGAGTTTTTGTTTTTTTTGAAAAGTGAATAACTAAGCTAATTTGAGGATTCTCACCGAAGGCTAACCCTACCCTTTCCTTTATCGGAATATCGACCTCTTAATTCGGATTTAGGCTTTGAGAAAACTCAAATATAATTTTATTTATCAAATGCTACTTTTATTACAATGCAAGGCAACTTCTTTATATAGAGAAGTTGCATGAAGAAATTTGAAAATACAATATTAAATGCAGAAAATAAAATACCAAATAAATGAAAGCAAATATGGAACTAATTCTATTACAATAAAATAAAACAACTCAAAATATAGCTAATCTTCAAATCTCTCAAATATGCTCTGTATCAAATCAAATCTAATCTAAATAAATCTAATATGAAAATCTCCAATAGCTCTAATTAATTTGAATTTGAATTTTGATTCAGCACATGATGTCATCCTAGCCGTCCAATTCAATATTGACCTGTATCCCCACCATATATACATGTGTAATTATGTAGCCTTGAAAGTAAAACATTTATAAAATTAGAATAAATATTATGCGGATCACATCCCCAAAAGGTAAGCAAAAGATGCACAGTTTTTCAACATCATTCTAGAATGATAAATTTCATGGATGGTAACTGCTACAGGCTAAATAATATAAAGGCACAGGCAAAATCTTTTTTTTTTTTTGACAAAATATTCGTGTAAAGATATACAAATTCCAGTATGGCTCTTCCAGGGGAAAATAAGAACCATTTACACATCAGTTGAATCTACGAGGTTGATTAAGTACAAGAATGTATAGTCTCGCTAAAGTAGGAAAAGGGGTGACATAAAAATCGTGTTAGGGGACAGGTTTTAGCAGAGTTAGATTTGTTACCGGTATAAACCCTTCAACAGGAAGAATCCAATACCTCCTGCTAACAATAGAATTATGGGATTCCCTAATGCATCAAAGTCCATCAATCTGATGTTAATATGATTTCTTCCTTGGGCCGGCAGCTTAGCCAAATTGTCGCGAAGCAAGCTGGAGAGGTTGTCTAACTGATGCATCATTTGACGCTGGCATTGCGCAATCGCCATGATCTGTGAGTGATAATTATAAGCCGACCAAAAAAAGACAGGGATTTCAGACAGAGAGCAAATCAAAAGAAGGTGAAGGTCTTTCAGACTAAAGCGTATCTGTAAAGCAAATTGACTGTGCAAATGGAGGGGTAATAAGAATATCTTAAAATTGAAACTCTATTAGAGGACGCAAGTAAATTTGAGTAGGACCAAAATTGAATTTAAAGGTATGAGTCAATGAGAATCATATGCTATTTCAAGAACGGTTAGATCTAATTTGAGTCCATTTTCAAGCCGGCTCAAACTCAAAAATTTCAAGTTAACTCATATCAAGTTCAATTTCGAGTAAGACTGATCTTTCTTGAATTTCATGTGCGGCTCAACTTGCTTGGAATCACTCGTTATCATGTAAATGCTAACAAAACTACAACAGAATTTATAACAGAATTGGATAGGTCATAGGTCATTTTGCATTGTGATTTCGATAGGAATAAGAAAGTGACGATTACAAGATGGAAAAAGCTTTGGTTTTAATATCAGAAGAAAAGTGTTTCATGTACTACAAATAAGGAAATATTTTAGGAAAAATATAAACTGCAGATACACTGTTTTCCATCAAATGAAAAACCTACCTCCTCCATCACGGGAGATTCTTTATTAAGTTGGTTGGAAGATGATGAAGTGGGCATAAGGGTACCATTGCCCAAGCAAGAAACAAATAAAGATGTTGGCACAGAACCATTACAACATTCCCCGTGGAGAGAGAGATTCTGTTGGCTCATTGATGACTTTTGCACTGAAAACTTGGAATTTAGCTCTTCAATTCGTGAGGTAAACTCATCCATCCTCTCATTCAATGTAGAGATCTGTTCTGAGAGTTGAGTAATGGCTCCCTTCATATGAAAAATAAATAAAAATTCAGAAAGTACAAGAGCAACAACTTGCCAGAGAAAATAAAAGAAAGGTATTTTCCCCGCCAAATTCTTTCTAAATTATTCATTTTACGTCAATCTTTAATATCTTCAAATTATATAAATGCAACAAACTAAAATCCAAAAAATGTAAATAAGGTGGAAGATTTTTTGAAATTTAGAATGGGAAGAATGAGTTGGACTTTTATTAAAATTTTGTGGATAAAATGATTAGTTCACAGAGAATTTTGGGGTCATAAATGTAATTCCCCAAAAATATCTAGAAAAAAAGTAACCAGAAACTTCTAAAAATCAGGTACTTATATTCCAAAGTCTTCTTGATGATGTAACTAATTGGCATACAAAGTTACCTGATTTATTCCAGGTGAGTCAAGGCCACGCCCATCATACCTTCTACTGCCAACAGTAAGATTGGTAAACTTAACAAGCTGCTTATCACCCTGTGTTGAATAGGAGTGTGATAAGCCACTGCTACAAGCAACAACAATTCAGATTAACGATGTATTCTATTCATAAAAACATAATATTATTATGCATTATGCCAGCAAGAACTCCTTTGTAAAGGAAGCAGAAACAAAGCTTCAATGCATGATGACATCTCACAACAAAAACAAGGAAACAACCACAATAACGACAACAAAGAAAGCTTAATCCCGAATTAATTGATTTATCTCCTCTATTCAACTCTATTTTAAGAAACATTCACTGTGAGTGCGGGACTGGTGTCCTATGTAAAGACAGTATTCCAACACATTTATGGATTTTGGTCTTCCTGATCTAAACTTAGTTGTAAACCTAACCAAATTTAAGGGAATATTGATGGAATGCTAGCCTAGTGTAGGAGCTATATAATCAAGTAGAAGAGAAATTATCTAGCATTATAGAAAGTAAAACATTTCAGCTAATAAACATAGAAGTAAGATTAACTTAACAAGTTAATTTGGTGGTCTTAAGGCACAAACAAATGTCTAGGCTAGGTGAGAGACCCAACATTCCAAGTAAAATTAATTAGAGAGTTTAAACTAAAACCAAGCCCATACAAAAGCTACATGCACTTACTAACATAAGCTTGTATCCATACACAAATCTACAAATAAGAAAAGCAGAAAAATATCATGAAAGCAAGTAAATAACATAATCAATAAGGTAATTAGTGGTTAGTCATGGAGATTAGTATGGTGGAGGAAAAGGGATGCGAGGTGGATACCAAGCTAAAATCCATCAATACATGAGAAGGAACGACAATAATCATGCATAATCGGATCGTTGAGGAAGCAGTGGCGGCCTCTAGTGTCTCGGGGTGGTGGTGATAGTCGTCAACTCCAACACGTGTCGCTGTCTCTCTCGGTGGCAGCGAAACCCCCCAACTGGAGGGTAGGCAGCGGCTGGGATAAGAGGCAGTGATGGCGAGAGGTCTAGCAACAGCAGTAGTGGCCTCCAATGGCAACAACGAATGAATCGGGTGGACCTGTCTGCGACTCCTATGAGTTCCCAATTGGGAGTTTGCATAAAAACCTAGAAATCCTGTAATATCTCTCCCACACAACCTATAAATAGTCAAATCCCTAGCCATTAGATTATTTTAAAGTAATCTAATGGTGATGATTAAATGGAGGGGTGTGAATCAATTTGAGTTATTGAGCTTTTGTTACTTTTACGCTCAATAACTCACTCAAATGAACCCAAATGCCTATACAAAATAAAAGCTCAGACCTAACCCACTAAAACCCTAACAACTAATATAATACCATACATAAACAACTAAATAATAAATTCATCAAAATATAGATAAAAGCTACAATATATCGATGCAAACCATCAGTAATCATGCTCAACGGCGTCAACGAAGTCGGCTATTTGACACAATGACCTGAACCCCTGATAGGAAGCTCAATAGGTCAATGAAGATCATGATCAAAACCTTAAAGATCCCTTTGTTATCTTGTGCTACACCTATCTTTTCACAAATACAACCACAACAAAAAAATGAAATAAAAACATAATTTGCAGCAATATCTGCAGAAAAGGTTAGAGATGCTGTTATTAACAATTTAGGTATTGTGATTGGTTTGGTTTCTTGAATCCCACTTGTGAATCCACTCATTTGAGAGGACACACATGTTAGCTCAAAGCTTCATCTACAACCCTACTACTTTTGGCAAAGAAGATGTTGACTTAAATTTACAATTTTTATTCTAATATAATTTACAAATTCATTTGTGTTTCTTACAAACTAACATCACATGACATTGGAAAGGAAAGATTGGAGAAAATATACAAAGTTTGTTGCAATACGTTGTAACCATATTAAGCTATAATGAAGATCCACAAATCACGGTAATGAAATGTGTCAAAAAGGTATTAGCTTTGTTTTCTCAAGGAGAAACAAACAGAAAAACCGAAAGTTTATTTCTTTTCAATTGCTAGACTGTGAGGCCTAACTGTTTAGGATAAGGCTTTGTTGTTGTTCTTGTTATTGTTGTCATGGTTAGGTTATGGGGGAAAACTAATAGGAAAAATAAATAGAAACCCATACTTGAGGAAATTCAATCTGTATGTCCAGTCTGACAGCAGTTAAAAGATATTATACATCTGCATAATTGCGCATTAACCATCAAGGACAGTAAACAATGTCATTTTTATGTATTAATGACATTAGTAAGCAAAATAACAATGATAATAGTATTATTATTATTATAACAACTATAATTTGACCCTATCCCCAAACCAATGGTTGAATTTTTATTATTTTGTAAATGATCCTACTAGTTTCTAGAGCAAATCTCCCTCATAATGTCTTAGAACTTCAAATTATAAAAAAGGCAATTTATTTGGGTTTGGTAGCTAGCTGCCAGATTTCACTGAAGAGGATAAAGATTACAAGATACAGACTAGTATGATTGAAAGGAAGAAAATAATATAACTCAATTTGAATATGTATAAGTGCTTTGTTATATTTGAGAATATATAACATTAACAAAATGGGGTATAATTAGGCTTATTGACTGGTAAGTCATCTGGACAAAGATTGGAAGCTTGGAGTTTGAAAGGTTTGGTTTCTACTTGTTAAGGTGGGAACCATCTTTATTGAGGGATATGCAGGAGTTTATCCTTGTTTTACAAATAATCCAACTTAAGTCTTGGATGTGGATGTTTAATGAGGTGCCATGGTTACGTACGTGCTTATGTGTGACATCTGTGATTTGCAAGACACATAAAATATTGTTGTGGTATTCCTTTTCGCAAAGATGTTGTAATTGCTTACTTTTAGCATTTCATATTCTATATGTAGGAATGTCATTTTTTATAGCTTACATTTAGCATTTAACGTTCTCTTGAGTGAAAGACATTGTATGTGTAACATCTGCATATTTATGAAAAGATATTGTGAAATTAGTGTTCAGGAATTTGATTGAAAACCTCCTTTCAATTCAAGTAGATGAAAACCATCTTCCAATTAAGGAGTGTGGTGAGACCTTCCTTCGAATTCAAGATTAGCAAAGCCTTCCATCTGGTGAATGACATTATGTGCATAATATCGGCATATTTGTGAAAGGTAAACAAATATTACAGTGGATTTGGTTGAAAGAGATATTGTGAAATTAGTGGGCACCCTTTCGATTCAGGATTGATTGAAAACATCAATTCAGGATTGATTGAAAACATCAATTCAGGCAAGTGAAAAGCCTCTTCCAATTAAGAAGCGTGATAGAGGCCTTCCTTCTCATATTGGACTACATATGTACTATAATACACACACATATGTATATGTTTATATAGACACATGCATACACACACACACAAATATATTCACGGATGCCATAGTGAATATTATGGTACTTGAATTGTTTATAAGTTATGATACAATGGTTATATATTTAAATGAGTTGATTTGGTTTTGCATGAGAAACTATGCTAATGATAAAATTTGCTATAACGGAATTATTGTTGATGGACGAAACTAAAGCCTTGATGTACTTTTTTTTACAGAAAAGTCTTAATGTACTTTTTCTTATAGAAAAGCCTTAAATTACTTTAGTACCTCAGTTCTTAGCATTTATATTTTAGTTGGTATATAAACCCACCGAGTTTGCTTCTTAAACTTCTTAACCCGTATTGTCTTTTAGATTTTGTCCACCTAGAGGAGAGAGTCAAGCATAGGAATGCATCTTGATTCAGCCAAATCATCAAAATATTCAAGCAAGATTTATCTACCTTCTACTACTTTCTTTCAATTACTTTACATTTTAAATAGACTTTGGATTTCTTTTAGTCTGAGACTGTGACATTAAACATTCTCATGGACATATAAGCTTGAATTTATTTTGTTTTCGTAGTGAAAACTTTGTAGATTTAATTAAGACCCCTAACAGCCTTTAGCAAATTAACTTAAGACTACTATTTGGTAATGTACTTTTATCTCCGAATTAAGACTTTGACTACAAGCCTTTAAGATCCCTAATTTCCTTTACTAAATTAACTAAGAAAGAGACATAAGTGGTTGAGGTTTCAAGATTGTGGACATAACCCCTGATTACTCTACTATATCCGCTTATGAATCCCAATTTTCCCTTACCAAAAAAATATGACTTAGTAAGTACTTTTATTTCCACCCAAGACCCCTAACTGCTATACTCATTTTTAATAAATCAAGATAGGGCAGTCTCAAATATTTAAAGGATATTGTGCATAAAACATTGAGAATCTCAATTTTTTATCAATTTAGTTACTTGCTACAGTAACATACAGTTTCATTAAGGTATTTTGGAGTTTTCTGTTGGTAGGCTTTGGTTTTTTTCAACAAGGACAACTAACTGCCATAATTGTTAAGGTATTTTTATTTAGTCAATATACAAGTACTTGTATTAGGGAGATAATAATTGGTAATCAAGTTATCAAGAATAATGAGTGATTTAGATATCTCAAATCAATCATACAAAATAACAATAAAATAGATAATATTATTAACATGATCCATGCAGGATAGATTAAGTAAAGAAATATATCCGGTGTATTGTGTGATAAAAAAAATCTTATTTAGATTTAAAACTAAATTATATAAGATAATACTAAAAGTAGCAATATTATATAGGGCTGAATGCTAGGCTACAAAGCAGAAGCATATAACTTAAATAAGTATTGCAGAGATGAAAATACTAACGTAGATGAGTGAGTATATACAAAAGACATGATAAGAAATTAATACATCTGTAAGAAAGTAAGAATAGCTTCAATTGAATACAAGTTTAAAGAGAATCAGCTTAGATGACTGAGCATAAATCGTAAGCAATTGAAGCATCAATAAGGAGAATTAGGTTATAAAATCTTGCTCATATAAAAAGAGAAAAAAAAAGACCAAAAAAGATATGACAAGAAAGTATAAAAAAATATTCTTGTGTACTTGGAGCTAAATGAAATGATATTTGATAGAGTGCAACATAAAAAAGTATTCATGTAACTAACCCAACCTAGTAGGATAAATGTTTAGTTGTTGCTTCTTTTTTTTGGAGTTTTAATTGTTTTAGGATGCTTTTGGAGGTTTATAGGATGATCATTTGGATTGGATTTTGGTAAGGAAATTTTAAAAATGAAGATTCCAACTCCCACTGACCCTTTAGGGAAGGAAAACATTGCATTTTTTTGGAAGGTCTACGAGGGTAAATGGATGGCTTTTAGGAGGGTTCTAAAGGTTTTTTTTTTTTGGAAATTAGGTCGTAGCTTGTAATACTATAAAAGCAAATCAAGAAGCATTAAGTACAAAAAGATCGATTCTTGTCAAGAATCACACAAAAATTAAATGGGAGGGACATGCCCTTGACTCACTCGACATCATCAAGAGAACAAAAAGTAGTTATGAAGTCTATTGCTTTGTTAGCGACTCTTTGTACATGAGTAATTCTAATTGCCTTTAAAGCACAAAAAGATGAAAAATCTGAGACAAAACTCTGTTAAGGTGGTCTCCTCTAGTAGCATGGTGAAGATCATCAATGGTGATGATCGAATCACCTCTAGCCGAATCCCGTCCATCATGTTCGCCCACCCCTAAGCAGCTCTGCCTACTACAAATGCCCCTGTGGCTTCCGTTGTGCTGACTACATGCATGTAGGGTTTGGTTCCAATCGCCTTGAGAAGGTTGTTATGATGATCCCTAATCACTCCTCCCGCGCTTGCCATGTCGTTCTGTTTAACGAAACCATCAAAGTTTGCGGTAATCCAACGTGGGGTGGGGGATCCCATTGGGAGTTAGAGGGATTGCTATAGCCATTAAGGCTAGTAGGATCTCAGTTCCCTATAGGCAGCTTTTGGGCCTTGTTAAAATGAGCTAGTGCAGCAATGAAGGGTTTTTACAATCCCTGATTGAGGAACATAGGTTTGGGGTAAGGACTAAAGCAAAAGCATCCAAGCTTAATTCCTGTTCCTTGTGTCCACTAGAAGGGAAGTTTGTGACTATATGGATCCTTTGAACTAAGATGCTTGATATGATTAATATGGTCGGATGTGAAAGCTGCATTGCAAAGCTTTGTGCTTTTCTCTAGAATTTAGTGGTCGAGCTCTAATTCAGTTTCATACATCCTACTCTCATTTGTGTTGTTTGTATGTGTTATAGTCTCGGCCTTTGAAGTGATCAATAAAGTTCGACAGAGTAGCAAACAAACTTGGAGTGTAAATTTCACATGCTTGCTCTTGTCTTAGTGTCATCTTTGAGATGGATACATGATCCGTCATCACATCTCATGTTATTTTTAAACACAATACAATAGACCCTGAGTGTGCAAACAAGGTGCAAATCTAAATTGCATTTCAATAGGATACACAAAAATTTAACTAGTTTTTCTATTAATTGCTTCAAACATGAAGTTTTCCAAGCTAAGGTTAAAAGAGAAAAAAAATTCTCGTGTGTGTGCTGGGAGTGCAGGGAGCAAGCTCAAAATAGCAAAAATATACTTTCAAGGTAAGCAATATTTACAGAAAAAAAGTATGAACTAAATGAAAGTAATGCATCAATCTAAGGAATTTCAAAAAGGGTATGGAAGAAGTGAATGGTCAAAAACCTCTTGAGATGCTTATTTCTCATGGCAACTCGATCAGCAGAGGCTCGTGAAAGTGCTTCCTTGGGGCTTGACACTAAATCATCATCAATGCTAAGCTTTGTCTTCAAATCATCGGGAAGAGCCTTCAAATGAAAAACATAAGAAGCTGACTTGCACTAAGCAAACACATCAGGTACTAATCTATAAGAATTAAGAAGTCATTAAATTGGTTTTTCATACCATTACTTCGTTCACAAGCTTTTCCAGCTGAATTTGTTCTATGTATGTCCGAGGAATGTAAGAACCTTCCAATCCCAGTTGGTCAGCAACACATTTCACCACTAAGCGGTCTCTTCCTTGCACCTTAAGAATATCCACATAGCCAACCGATTATCATATAATAACCCAGTTTGAAAAAATATTAGGGAAAATAAAACTTCCATAAATAAAATGTTCCCCAAAAGTGAATTCTATTTGATTGATCTGCTTTTCAAACCCACCGTTTGAACTTGTCAGACCAAGTAAAGAGAGCAGCCTTTTCCAAAACAAGAAGGGTTAAATCTGATTAGATTAACAAAATTGTAAAAGAATGATGGAAAAATACGTCCACAAATCCATAAGTTGTGAAACTTACAAACCCCATAAGTTTATCACATATCCACTGACAAGTGGAAAGCCATTATCGTTTTCTTTGCTTAAAATACTATAACTTTAAAACTAGTTGATGAAGTCCACAAGCTGTATAAATCTTACTTTCAGTTTTAATAGTAATCAGATTGACCAGTTGGGGGAATGCTTCAAGGTATATACAAGGCAAACAATAATAATTGTAACATCATGCGATACAAATATAGAGAATTATTCATTTTGACTTCAAAAAATTGTGTAACTTGAGTACTTCCCAGGAGGTCACTAATCCCGGTACTACTATAGCCCAAACATACTTTACTGTAGAGTTCCCAACATTAGCCTCACAGGTTTCCCCAAATGACGCATCTACTATTTGGGATCACGTTATTTACTTATACAGTTTAGAAACTCCACTCTATTTTTGATATAGTACAATTCATTCTTGTATCCCTTTCACCGCTTATTATTCAACCTAAAACCCTACCAAGAGTCTTACGTTGCTTCAACGATTCTACTCTCATGAGATATCACCCGACGATTACTCCCCGCTCTCTTCGGCCACTGGTCATCATAATAATTACAATAAATTTTTTCTCCAAAGATTACCGTATTGCAGATTCTCATGACCTTTTGTAAAGACACCTAAAGGGAATGCCAAAGGTTCTACCATTCAACCATCAATTGCAACAAATCTGGTAAAATCACTTATTTTGTACATTTTCATATCCTTAAGAGTTAAGTCACTTATGTTACATGTCCATGCAGACAATAAGCAATATTGAATAAGTTGAACATTTGACTGTAACCCTATGTTGTGCATTGAGAGATGTGTATGTATATGTTGAGGCAAAATAGGGCAGGACTCGCGGGAGGAGTTGTTCATTCACCACAAAACAATCTTCTAAATGACATTGCTAATAACGCCCTACATTATGAAAGCACCAGAAAAAAATGAGACGGAAGAACACATGTGAATGTATCTGTTAAATAGATTTGAACATAACTGTAATCTGGTTAGTATCATGTAGTAATGACTCTTTGTGTGACTGTGGAGCAGATTAGTAGAAGGCATTTTTCTAATAAATTAAAAGATTACCTGGATATAACTTCTGCTCAGTTGTTCTAACCAGTCGATTTTCACAGTTACCCTTTCATCAGAGAAAACATGGCTGCTCCGTTTTAAAATGGCAGCAATGCTGTATCCTAAAGCCATCAATCCTCCAAGAAGCCTTACACTAACTTCAAAAGTAATTCTTGGCGATATAATAAAGGGGTTGTCTGTGACCCATTCCTGAAATTTTTTAAAAAAATGAAAAGTTAAAGCAATGGTACTTAGTTGAATTTAGGTTTGAGGTACATTGCAATATGATTGAAACTCACATACAAAAGTTTCTGGACTTGCTTTTTTAGGATAAATTTAGAATAGCAATCAACAGTAATTAAAACATCTTCAAATATTATTTTCAAATGCTTCATGTTATAGTGGCTTCACCCAGCTTTGCAAAAATAAATTTTAACCTCATTAAATAATTCAACTGTGTACACCATTTAGCCTTAGTGCTAAAAAAGTAATCATTAAATAGAAATATCGTCACTATATAATTATTATTAACTGAGACTAAAACCCTACATAAAATAATAAAATAAATTTCGAGCTATATTTTAGGATTTAAATATAGATATCAAGCATTATGAATAAGAAGAATATACATATAAAATATTTGAAACAAGTATCTCATGTGTGCGCTACTGGAAGCAAATGAGTAATCATTTCAAATTATTTTTAAATGTTTCATGTGATAATGGCTTCACTCAGTTTTTCAAGAATAAATTTTAGCTTCGTTGAACAATTCAACTGGGTATACCGTTCAGCCATTAGTACTTAAAAAGTAGTCATTAAATAGAAACATCATCACTATGGCCCCGTTTGTCTACAAGTTTAAAATTAACCTAGTTTAATTTTAATCAGGCATATCACATCACACAAAAAATTTAATATTAAAAATTAAATTTATTTCACATCCTACACATATTACTAAAATAATAACTAACTTATATCACATCACTCACATATTCCAACATAATAACCAACTTTATATCACATCCCTCACATATCCCAATATAATAACTAACTTTATTTCACATCATTCACAACTTTCAATAAAAAATATCTCTATCCAAATTTAATTTTAACCTTCTTAAATTTAACCCTACAAACAAACACACCCTATGTAATTATTATTAACTGAGTAATTAACTAAAACCCTACATAAAAAAAATGAATTTCGAGCCATATTTTAGGATTTAAATATAGATATCAAGCATTATGAACGAGGAGAATGTACACATAAAATATTTATAACTGGTATCTTATATGTGCACACTTGGGAGAAAATAAAGCATTATCCAATGAAAAGCCTTGTTAAATTTGGCTCATTTAAAGAGCCTTATAAATATTAGAAACTGGTATGACAAAGTGTAACTTGACCATGACAGTGAACATAGCAAAACCCGCCACAATAACACCAAACACATTAGGTGATAGGGACATCTTGATGATCTTCTTGATGTCATGGACGGATAAATATTGATCCAAATTATCTTCATTTTATTTTCTTTTATTATTTAGACAATCTGTTATGGATTTGAATAATTAAATTCATTTTATTTATTTATTTTAGGGTTAATTTCATTCGAGACACTGAGGTATAACCCAAATTCCACACAAGTCTACAAAAATAAAAACATGTCATCTGAGTCCTTGCATATAAGTTTTTCCACACAGATCCTTTTTAATGGATTTCAGTAAATTTAATTATTAAGTTATCATTTTAAAAAAATTAAGAATATATATTTAAATATTAAAAAATATTTAAGTATTTTCAATTACTATTCTAACCACAATTTATTATTTTTTCTATATTCTAATTTATAAAAGTAATTTTTAATATTTAAATAAATATTTTAAATTTTTTAAAATAATAATTTAACGGTAAAACTTAACATAATTAGTCAAAAAAATTTCACGTGGAGAAACTTTTTGGAAGGAGAGACCCAAACATGTTTTTATTTTGTGGACCTACATGAAATCATAAGTATACTTCAGTGGCCTAGATGGAATTACCCCTTTATTTTATTTTTAAATTATGACTTTGTTTAATCCTGCATGCTTATCTTAATTTTAGGATTAGATTAACACTAACATATAGAACTTGTACTTAAACATTTGATTTGACCATTGATTAATGAAAATTTGCTTTGCATGTGATTGAAATTGGAATCTATTAGGGATTCCAGAAGATATCAATATAACAAAAAAGAAAGGTAAGGGACTTTAAGTGAGAATCCTTGAAACCCTAGTTATCCTTTGTTCTCCATTTTCTTCCACCTTCTTCCTTCCTCCAAACCCTAGCTGCCTTTTTTCACCACCTTTCTGCATCAATTTTGTTATTAAAACGTTGTCCAACATAAGCTTTGATATCAGAGTGCTTTGTCGAACATCACAAGTATTAGCCCCAAAACAGAGCCATTCTCTCAGTTGAGCCTAGGGATTCACATGACAAAGGACTATCAATTTGGTTTGATATTCAAAAACTATCTGAATTTAATTTGTTTATTACTTGATTTGAGCCATTTAATAAGAACTGAGTTGAACTTCAGCTGAACAAGCTGAAGATTATCAGAATTCTGCCCTTAAATATGTATTAGCTACTCATTTGCATATGTATGAAAGACTATAAATATAACATATATATGTACTGGGTATGTTTAATATGCATGTGACTTTTTAAGAGGGTTTGGGTTTAAGGTGCACATTATATGCTTGCATATATGGAGAAAGAGAGAATGAAAAAAGAGATGGATTTTTCCTCCTAGAAAGAAGAGTTATGTAAAGACTAAAAAACTACAGGATCCAGTATAAAAGCTTTAATTTTATCAGAATATTTGAAGAGCAAATTATTGTTGAACAACCACCATGTATCAAAGAAGGCAATCCATTGAACTTCCAATATTACGAATGGCCTCATGTTCAAGAGATCCAAATCACTTTTCATACAATTAAAGCCATTAATCATTAAATTTATTTATGCATCTGACCAAAGGCAACCGACTCACAAAAGCTCCTGAAATCACGTATGCAACAAAAAATCTTGATATTAAATTTAAATGACTACAACAACAATCAAATCTTTATCCAACAAGATGGGTAGGCTACATGAATTTTTTATTTTCATTGCACTCTATCAAATAATAAGTCCTCATTTATCTCCAAGAATGTGAGATCCTTTTTCATACTTTCTTAGTATATCTTATTTGATCTTCCTCTTCCTCTTTTAAGCCCTGTTTAATTGGAGTATGATTTTGAAATGTTTTAAATATTTTTGAGATAGAAAACAAAAAAAAATATTTTAATACTATGATATGAAAAAAGGATATTTCATTATTGAGGATCGTGTTGGATGTAAACTAAAATTTATTTTTTTTATTGATATGTCAGATGTGAAATAAAATTAATTTTTAGGGTTAAAAATTGTGTAACATGTGAAATAAATTAATTTTAATATTTAATTGTGTATATGATGTGAAATAAATATAAAATATTGACAAAATTATTTTTTGAGGAGTTGAAGGGTTTTTTGGACTCAACGAAACAAGGCCTTAATACGAGAAAAATTCAATAGCTCAACTCTCCGTGCTGGAGCTTCCATCAGCCTACGATTTATATATCCAAACTATCTCTACTGACTCTTTCTAAGTTTATCCTCAACTGAAGCTACCCTAACCTTCTTGTAAAAATAATCATTTCTCATCCTATCCTTTCGTGTACACTCATGCATCCACCTTAGCGTTCTTATCTTTGTGACGTTTATTTTACTTGTATGTTTTTGCTTTATGGCTAGTATTCAATACCATATAACATAATTAGTTTTACAACTGTATTATAAAATTCACCTTTAAATTTGAGTAAAATTTTTTATTACACAACACACTAGAAGTATTTTTTCACTTTATCCATCCTACCTGAATTCTATTGATAATGTCATCATCTATTTTACTATTATTTTGTATACTTGATCTAAAGTATTTAAATGACTCACTCTTCCCAATAGCTGGATCATTGATTGTTATCTCACTAATACAAGTGTTTCTATTTTGCCTAATTTGCACTCAATATATTTAGCTCATAATTTGTTAAGATAAAAACATTTAAATTCTAAGATGTTTCTTCATAACTTAAGTGTAGTCGTAGCCTTATCTCTAGTCTTATTAATAAGAAGATCATCTGTGAAAAGCATGCACGAAGGTATTGTTTTTTGAATATTTTTCAGTTAAGGCATCCATAATTAATGAAAAAAGATATGAATTTAAAGCCAAGCTTTGAATCAAAATAACTGTAATTGAAAAATCCTTAATCAAATCACTTTGTGTTCGAACACAAATAACAACCTATTTATATATGTTTTTGATAACTTGAATATAAACAGTACAAACTCAATTTTTTTAAAAAAATTTTAAAGCACTTCTCTTGAGACTGTATTGTAAGCTTTTTTTAGATCAATAAAAATTAAATTCGGATTTTTTTTTCCTAAATTTTTTAAATTAAACCTCTCAACAAAAGAATAACTTTTACAGTGGATTGAATTTAAATGACTATGGGATAAAAATTAGAATAAAAGGAACTCTTAGAAAATCAAAGATTAATTAATTCTGTTCAACTGATATTTTGTGGCGATTATTCAAAGATGGAATACACGACAAAATGGAATATATTGTTCATATTTACTTGAGGAAACTGATCTCCTTGGATGAAAGTTAGTTGATACTCCTATAGATGTTAGTGGTATTGGCCATAATGTTGTTAAGCCTTATGATGATCATTCCCATTATTGTCAAGTTGTGGAAAATTGATCTATTTGATAGGCACTAAATAACTCTTTTTGCAAATTGTGTGGTTAGTCATTATATGCAAAAATTTGTCATTAGGATTTTTAAATATTTGAAAAGGGCACCTAGTAAAAGATTACTATTCTAAGGCTAACATCTTCATGTAAAAACGCTCAAATGCTCAAAAAAAAAATAAATACAAATGCTCATAAATCTAAATCAATCACTAATAGGAGATCTACATCAGGCTATTGTATATTTATAAGAGGAAATCTTGTCACTTAGAAAAGCAAGAAGAAAAGTGTTGTTGTTAGATAAAGTGCAAAGACTAAATATAAATCTATGGCTCATATTGCATGTGAGATGATATGGGTGAAGACACTAAATAAAAAACTTAGTTTTCTTATTTCTCAACTCATAATTATTCATTGAATAACCTGACTGCTATTTACATTATTAGCAATCTAAATTTTCATGAGCATGCAAAACATATTGAAGTTACTTTATTCAAGATATTGTCTTGTCTAAAAAGATCAATTCATTATCTCTCATTTGATAAACAAGTAGCTAATGTGTTTACAAAGTCACTAGGTCCTTCACGATTCTTTGAGCTATGTGACAAGCCAAATCTGATGGATATCTACATTCCAGCTTAAGGGGGAGTGTTAGAAATCATTTTTACTTAAGGAACCTCTTTGTAATTACTCCTTATTTTATTTTCTTTGTTTGTTGTTGGATTATTTTTAGCCTAGAGCTCCTTAGGAGCATCATATCTCTCTTATCTCATAAATAGATGTTTTATTGTAATTGAGGAATAAGTTAGGGTTTTACACCATTTCTAACACTAGCCCCTGTTTGGTTCATGCCCAAATTGGGCATAACTATTTTTTAAAAAACATAAAGTAGCTTATACAATTCTCAATACATCAACTAATTTTATTTAATATTCTTACAATTAACTTTCTTACAACAAATTGATTATTACAACAAATTGATTTTTATTAATATTCTTACAACAAATTGATTATTTTCTTATAAGGAAACGAGATCGCTTGGATTGTAAAAATTGTAAAGTCATTCCAAGTGAATGTTTGACTACCCAACATCGATTAATGGTTTTAGATTCCGAGATAAAGTATTTGAGAAGAAATAATAAGTCAAAATCCTATCCTCGGACTCGATGATGGAATCTAAAGAATAAGAACAAATGTATATTTAAGAAGAAGGTTCTAGAACTTGGGCAATGGAATATTAACGGGGAAACTGATCTTATGTGGTTGACAGTTGCTAACTGTATCCGTAAGGTGGCAAAGGATGTGCTGGGAGAATCCAAAGGAATGATTCTAAATAATAAAGATACTTGGTGGTGGAAAGATGATGTACAAGAAAAAATTAAGGAGAAGAAGATTTGTTATAGAGATTGGTTTAAAAACAAAAATAATGATAAGTGGGAGAAATATAAAGTGGCTTGACGAGAGTCTAAGAAAGCAGTAGGCAATGCAAAAAATATGGCTCTTGAGGATTTATATAAGAAGCTAGACACTAAAGAAGGAGAAAGACAATTATATAGGATTGCCAAGGCAAGAGATAGAAAAAATAAAGATTTAATTGAAGTAAAATGCATTAAAGATGAAAATCAAAGAGTACTTTTTATGGAAGAAGATATCAAAAATAGATGGATGAGTTACTTTCAACAGCTTTTCAATAAAGATTGTGAAAATTCAATTGATTTTACAGAATTCAGTACCCTAAAAGAAAG
>JAEMOT010002397.1:139876-156399 GCA_019297695.1 Apostasia ramifera | reverse complement strand
CCCTTTCCTTCACCGGAATATCGACCCCTTAACCCGAGTCTAGGCTCTGAGAAAACTCAAACACAATTTCATTCATCATAATACTCTAATTTTTTTTACAATGCAAGGCGACCTCTTTATATAGAGAGATCCCATGTGAAATTTGAAAATACAATACTAAATGCAGGAAATAAAATATCAAATAAATAAAAGCAAATATGGAACTAATTCTATTACAATAAAATAAAATCAGCTCCAAATATGGTGAGTCTTCAAATCTTCCAAATATGCTCTGAATCAAATCAAATTCAAATCAAATCAAAATAAAGCTAATATGAAAATCTCTAATAGCTTTAATTAATTTGAATTTGAATTTTGATTCAGCACATGACGTCATCCTAGCCATCCAATTCGATGTTGATCTGTCCCCACCACAATTGGTGATCAAATTGACAAAAAGAGTGAGCGCTTTAGATACCTTGGATCAATTATACAAAATGATGGCGAAATAGATAATGACGTTATTAACAGGATTCAAGCAGGCTGGGTAAAATGGAGAAATGCTTCTGGTGTGTTATGCGATAGAAAAATCTCATCCAAAATTAAGGGTAAATTTTATAAAACTGTAGTAAGACCAGCGATGATATATGGTGCTGAATGTTGGCTTGCAAAGAAGAAACATACAAATAAAATAAATATTGCAGAAATGAGGATGTTAAGGTGGATGTGTGGATATACACGAAAGGATAGAATGAGAAATGAGTATATCCGAAAGAAAGTTGGTGTTGCGCCAATTGAGGATAAACTTAGAGAAAGTCGGCTTCGATGGTTTGGACATCTAAATCGTAGACCAATTGAAGCTCCAGTTAGAAAAATTGAGTTACTGGATTTTGCCCATGTACAAAAAGGAAGAGGGAGACCAAAGAAGACATGGCAAGAAACTATAAGGAGTGATCTTAGTTACTTAAACTTAGATAAGAATTTGGTAACTGATAAAGCGCAATGGAAACAAAGGATTCATGTAGCCGACCCCACCTAGTGGGATTAAGGCTTGGTTGTTGTTGTTGTTGTTGTTGTATTCTTACAATTAACTTTATTTCTCATTATATATATCTCAAAAAAAGATTTATATTTTTTTATAAAAAAATTGAAAAAATGATCATGCCTAATTTGAGCATGAACCAAACAGGAATGAATGAGAAAAAAAATCCTCTATTCAATTCACAACCATAAAACTACTTTTCATTAGATTTAGCGCCTAACCAGCCTATAGTGTTATTTTCCCTTAATAATAAGAAACATGGGTCACATGAAAGCTGCTCCATATGCTTCCTTTAAATAAAGGATTCAAATTCATCAAGCCAGCCTTACCTCATATTGTAAAGTTCCCCAGTATTTTCTCTCAAATTAATTTTACTGTTAGATATTCTCTCCTCTTGGTGAAATCGGAACCCTTCCTTTCTGTCCATTGGCACCTAACCTCTTCTACTCATACTAGTGCAGTGCATGGTATAAAGTTCCAACTGGTTATGCCAAGATTTCAAGTTCAGTACCTTGGCCTAACCCATCGATGATTTCCTCTGTTACTTCACCTTCAAGCTCTACTTCAATCTCAACCAACATTCTTGTAGACTTACCCTATCCCCTATGGTACTGAGACAACGAGACTACATCCTAATGTATCTTCAGAAGTTCCAAACTGGCTACACCAATTCAATTTTGCCTTCAGATATTGGCCTGATTCACTATAATTTCCTCTGCTACTTCACTTTCTAACTCTAGTTCATTTTGGACGGCATCCTTTCTACACTTACTCCACGTCCTGTGAAAAGTGCATACCAACATGCCCAGATAAATATGCAGATGATCATGTTGAAGTAAATGTAGAACAAACCTCAAACATCAGATTGTACTTCCCCTCCCTGTTTCGCATTCTCAGATAGGACTGGCATGATTCTGGATCTTCACCTGGTGGTAGGAGATAAATATCATAAGTTTCCTCTCTACTTTCTCTGTGCTCTTTGGATATAACTGTCTTGATTTGGTCCACTGATAATGTCCTTGGTGACTGCAACAATAGAACGCATTTAGTGCCAGAAGCCGAAATAAATAAGACTATCACATGGGTAAAATTTCACAATCTCAACGTATCTAAACTAACCAAATTATGGTCAGGAATTTACCTTTAGAATGTATGTAGGATTTTGAAATCCTGAGAATGGATTGAATTTGTTGATAATTTTAATATGAGCAGTTTGCAGATCTGGTTCAATAAATGCCTTGTACATTGGATAAACCTGTGAGATGAATAGCAGATATATGAGACATATATAATTCACCCATTCGATCTTCAAACCAAGATGCTAGTTGAAATTTGCTAAAAAAGACTTCTTTTCTGAAAACGAATAAGGACTTCTTTTGCTGGATCAAGATATCGAAAAATAACTTTTACTGAAATCAAGAGCTTTGCACATTAAAACTTTTCACAATTCCAGTAATTCATAAAAAAGAAAAAAATAGCAGAAAACCGTTTCAGATATTTGATGGATTATTTCTTCTGGCTCTTGTCCAGCACGTTGTATGTCCCTTAAGACCCTTTTCACAAGATCAAAGTGTACACCTCCGGTTACAGAGACACGGAGGTCAAGTACAGGACGCAGCCTTTCACTTAAAGCATAGATGCCTTCAATAAGTACAATTCGGGAGCTTGGAACTTCCACAGTCCTGATAACATGGTATTTCCAAGTTAAAATTAGCGTTCTAATGAAAAATATTTTGAACACATTCAATGAAAATTCATTAATAAAGGTAATAGCGTGCAACAGAAAATATTTTAGGAAGAGCATGGATATGGCATACCTGTATCCTGTTCGGCAGCTTGACTTGAAGTCATAAATTGGCACCTGGACTGTCTTCCCTTCTTTCAGACCATGAATATTTTCTAACAAAGTGTCATAATCTGTCAAGCGTGGATCTGCTAGAATTAGCAGATATTAGATATCTCCATTGAATCAGTTGAAAACATAGGTCTAACTATTTAAGAGGCATTATAGGTTCCGAAGATTTCAAACGCTACCTTAGTATGTATTTGAATATCAAGATCCAGTCAAGTGAACACTACGGATATAAATAAGTAAGATGTTAAAACAATCTGTAAATTAATCATCAAAAGCTTATTTTGATTTTTTAAAAAAATTGGCTTACACTTTACAAACAAAAAGAAAAAGGGTTACAAGTATGCCACAACAAACCTGTCTAATTACATGCAACACCCCAAAAACTTATAAATTAAATATCCAACACTCAAAAGTTAACAAGTTTCAAATATAACAATTTCATGTCAACAAAACAATAATTAATTCTAACTAAGCGAAATTAACTCATGAAAAATTACAAACCTGTCACCTTGTATATAAACTTAAAGATTAAAGAGAAAAATCAATTAAGATTAATGGAATATTCCTCTTAACCTAAACATTTTTATACTAGAATGTCATAAAATTTGCAATTTGTGTGTGTTATATATGTAATTTATAAGTTTCGAGTGTTTGTACATAATTAGGCAAGTTTATTGTGACATGTAAAAACTCAGAGAAGGTAAATGTCTAGCAAAAAAGGCCATATCAAAAAATTAAAAGTAATTGCCAAGAAAGTAGGAACGTGCTGCAAAAATTTAAACTAAGAAAGTAATGATCAATCACAAGCAAGGAATTTACTGAAATAACAATACAGTTTTGATAAAAATAGACTTATGCAGATCAAAACAATTGTTGAAGAATGAACATAACATGCTAGAAACAAAAAGAATTTCTTTATTATCAAAAAAAAAAAAAAAAAAAAGACTTCTGGCAATTGGTATTACACCCAGCTAATCTCTGACTTTTCCATTTCGTCAGTAAAGACTAGAAATATGTTCAACCATGATTCATTTACCTAGATATTATTCTCAATCTAATTTGGTGAGATCAGTATATAACAATGAACAAACTTTCAATTCGCTTTAATAACACCAAAGTAAATTTTTCATCTTGTTTCCCATTAACTTTTCTTATACACAATCTGATTTACTTGAGTAAAGCTGTATAAGGTAGATCTATAATTATACACTACATCAAGTTGAACTGGGTTCTTCAAAGTTGAAAACTACAAACCAGTGTCTCAATAAATTCTGAGAAAATAGCATTATGAAGTATTAAAAATAGCCCCTGCAAGTTTACTTTTAACATTTTCATCACATATCTCAAGCACCCTTCGAGAAAAAACTACACCTGAGGACCCTGTGAGGCTGTGATATGCTAATGCAGGTAACCTCCAACTCTAGATTCAAATGCTAACCATCATAAAATCTTCAAGCCAGGCAATATAGAATTTAAGTCGGCCTAGGTGGTCACGCTAATAGAAGGAACATACTGTAACTTAAGTATTGAACTCCTAAAGCACACTTAATTTTGAAGTAGTTCTCCATTTTTTTATGGCAAAGTCTAGAACATCATTTAAAATAGAAAATAAGTTCCCTATTCCCCTCAGTTTCCAACAAAGAAACTTAAATATAAAATGAAAGTCCCAAAAGAACTTTTAATAAGAAAACAAATTAAGAAGATACTCATACTATAAAGAAAGTAAAAAATTCTTGGAAAAATTTACCATCAAAATTGCCATCAATTATGCGACTAGAGTCATTATAATTGTCCATTGATAAGACAACAATGCTTGGCATGAAATTCAAAATCTTATCAGTGAATACAGTCTTTCCAGCCCCCGAGGGACCAGCAACACCAACCAAGATTATCCCTTCATTCTGTTGGACTAGCAATTGGCAAGCACGGATGACCACAAAGAAACCCTTCTCAAAAGATAGTGAATCTTGAATTGGAACAATTTCATATCTGTCAGAGTCTTTTCTTTTCTTTAACTGGACTTGATCTCTTAAAAGGCCTGGCTTTCTTCGGGGTGACTCAGCATTAGAACAGTTTTGATCCATAAACAAGAAGTTTTGATAGCTTACCTGCTCCCACAACTAGAAAAAGAAAGCAATAAGCTGCAAGGCTTTAATACAAAAAAGTATCTCTTGACAATATTTGCCACGGAAGGTAATAAGCAAGCATCATCTGAAGTTTATCAATAAGATTATATGACTCATTAAAAACATGACTTTCCTACCTCATTTCTATGAATATTTCCTTTTCATAGTTATGACAATATTTGCAAGAATAACTTGTAGAAAAGAGTGTGTCAAAGCTTACTACCATAGTGAATATTCTAGAAATTCAAAACCGTGGGTGATGAAGCCAAGTGATATTGCAAAATTTAAATTTCGATTGTTACATCTTTTAAGAGATTTTGCCTCAACACAATCACTTAAATTCATAAGTGAATTGATTAGTCTGATAAATAACAAAGGAGCAAGATACTGAAAGATCCAACAAAACAAATTTATTGGAAGTTAAGAGTGACTAAACTTTTGTTTGAGTAAGAGATCTACTAAGCTTTTGGATAAGCATATCTTTCAGTAGTGACAATGTTAGTATCTTCCTGAAGTTCAAGGACGTTGATGTACTTCTATAACTAAAATTGTCTGTTTACTGGAAATCAAATCATCATGATATTATGATAATGATGCTTACTTCTACACCCCTTAAAAGTGTTAAACCATATAAAATGTAAATCAAAGAGAAAAATAAATTTTATTAAAACATAATAATTCTCTGACTATTTATGATTAGTTTGATTTGCTGGGATATACAACTTGCAATCAGGGCAGGAAAATAAAAAACAATCTCCTGTTCAGTAAGCACCTTAGATTCTTTTATGCAACAATGCTGCCATGCTCAATATCTTTGACCTCTCCGAGATGTTGCTCCAAATAAATCCTACTTTAAAGGGTTTGTACTGGTGCATTCATGACGCTAAAGGAACCATTAAACAAACAAGCTATAATTTAGAAGTCATAATCACTAAAGCTTAAGATCATCAGCAGTTGACCATACAAAAAAAACGCCAACTCAGTCACAGAACGACCTTAGGAGATCAAAACCTGACGATTGGCCAAGATTTTCCACACCTCAATCAAAAGCATACATGTCCGAACTAGTACAATAGAACCTAAGTGTAACATTAGATCAGCTGCGACGTTTGCTTATTCCATAGACATCATAGGATTACAAACCAGCCTTCCACTAATTCACCAGTGAGAATGCCACTCACAATCATGCTCAGAGCACAAAGTAATCGCTCAATATGAAATTTCCAGTCAAATTTAACTCTGGGAAGCTCAATTTTGTAAAACTCACATAATCAGCGGATTCTGACCGAGCAATCAGTCAGGGACCAGACCAGTCCGTAGACGTGGGTCGAAGCGGCTGCCGGCGATGAATAGCACGGCGGGGTCTGCCCGCACGGCGCGACGCCGGAGCCTGGTTAGCCGAAGACAGATCGGCGCTGAATTTTGACAAGAATTTAGTAGCGAGAGAGAGAGAGACGGCGAGACAGAGTCGAAGGTGTGAGCGAGCGAGAGAGAGAGAGAGAGAGAAGCGATCTCAAGAAAACCGTCGAAGGCTACCTTTGCCGAAGAACCTGCAGTCACAGCTGTAGAACTACTATAGCTGTTATATAAAAGGAAATTTACATTTTTTTTTATTTTCTTTACAAATATATCTCATAAAAATTCAATCTTAATTAAATTTTAAGATTCCATAAAATATATATATATATATGTTAAGTTACTAAAATTTAACAAGTCATTTAATCATATTTACATTTTAATCGCATAGATATGTGTTATCCTTCTTAGAGTTATGGGTTAATTTAATATGAGTTTGAGGCAAGAAGAAGCTCAACTTGTTAATTTATAAATAAATTTAACTAATATTTAATTTTAAATTGACTCAATTTTTTATTAAATTAGCTCGAATTTCACAATAAAATGTGAATTATTTTTTTAAAAAATAAATAATTTACATTTAATTTTAAATATAAATTAATCTTATACAACTACGTACCTATAACACCATATGTGATATGACTACTACATTTCATTTTTTTTTATGAAATAATAAATAAATATGTTATATAAATAATTATATTATTCTAATTTTAAAAAATAAATTCAAGCAAAATTCAATTTTAACCGATTTGATCTGATTATAACTCAAACTCAGCTTAATAAAATTTCAAGCTACAAATATGATTCGTGACTAAACTCATAAAACTCAACTCGACTATTATTGATTTTTGAGCCAAACTATCGCCAATATACATAAATATTTTTATTTGGTGATTATATCTAAATAGTAATTTCAAGAATTTGTCTCTATTTAGTTGGATGCTAGATTAGCCGTAATTACTTTTTAAAAATTTAAAATAAAATAAAAATTTATTTTTTCATACTCAATACATAAATTTAATATAAAAAAATTATTTTATATTATATTATACACATTTTTAATATATTTTATAAAAAGTTATAAAACAGAGACTTTACAATATAATTGAAGTAAATTTTAGAGCATATCTCCATTATTTATTATTAAAATATGATATATTAATAACAATAATCCTTTATCAAAAAAAACCATAATCTTGTTTATATTAGGAAAATTATACAAATTCTAATTTCTTTATTTGTGAATATTTATTTTTTAGAGCAATGGTCTTAGAGTTATTTACTCCACTTTTTCTATAAAAAAAATTACTCTATTTTTATTTAAAATATGTACATATGTTACTTCAAAATCATACATATTAATAATTTATCTCTCACAAGTTAAAAGATGAGTTTTTACTTCAATTATCCCAATTTGATGAATAGATACAATCCTCCCAAAAATTTACAATCATAAATCTAACTATTTATGTTAATTCTAAATTATTATTTATTTAATTTAACATTATTATATTAAAAAATAAAAATAAAAATTTAATTCAACCCTTTTTTTTCATTACAATTATAGTGATATTTAAATATCATACAATTTTAAACAACATGTAAATATTACTTTAAAATAATAATCTTGTATATTATTACAATGTTATTTAAATAAATTATTGAATTATTTTTTAAATAATATGATATAATATTACAGCAATATTATGGAGTATTAATTATTCTATCATTAGATCCTGAAGATAGGTAATTCCATGCACATTTGTCCAAACAGATTAGATTCCATCAAATATAGCATTAACATACTGCAATGTGATTTTAAAGATCTAAAATGACCATTTTAACCCAACAGCTTATCTCTTTTTTATTTTGCATTCATATTTCATTTTTGGTTAAATTTGGTATTAGGTCCTGCCTTTTCTATACCTAACAAAAAAAAATATTTAATTTTTAAATTTAATAGGAAAGAAATTTATTTTACTATTAGAAAGTGTATAAAATGTGAAATAATTTTAATTCTAATATTCGTATTTGTATTGGATGTGAAATAAAGTTGATTTTAATAGTTGAAATTTGTGTTTGGCGAAAAACTCACCTCGAACCAAACGAGGCCTAAAGGCGTAAATGCCACCATTTAAAAATAGTGGCCAAAATCAAATAAAATGCAAATCTCAAAGACTCAAACATAATCCACCATCTGTTTCAGCTGCTATTAATTTGATATTCCTGTGATTTCTTCATTTTTGCTTCTAAACTTCTGATAGCTGCAGTAAGAGCCCTCACATCCAAAGCTTTTGCAAGCTGATCCTCATTTTGTGCCTGCAATGAAAAAAAAAAAAAAGAAAGAAAGAAATTAGAAAGAAAAATCCATTTTTTAAACCATGAAAAGCAATTCAAGAATATTTCTGAAGTAAATATTTTGACCCAAAAAATAGAGAGATCAATGAGGCTTCCTACATATTGCCTGAAATATTTTAAGGGCATGCAGAAAATATTTCACTCCTAATCACAATATTATTTGAAGGCATAAGAAATGAAGTTTGTATCTATTACAAATTGGGTATTTAATTGAGTACGTGGCACAATCAAGGAAGATTAAGTGGATTAGACACCAATTAAGTCAACATCAAAGAAGCACAAACAACTCTGAACATCCCAACGTGTCATGTCTCTGTGTCGTGTTTATGCTTCCAAGAATTTTTTATAATATTGAGTAAAAATTATGGTAGATTACACTATCATATAGATGTTTATTAGTTAATTATTATATTATTTAGTGTATCTTGTCATGTTCATATCCTATAATTTGAGAAATTACCATGTCATGTTATGTCTTGTCATATCCGCATGTCACCTAGGTTACGATAATCCAAAAGGAGCCACAAAATCTACCTAAAATGAACCATAAGAATGTCGTATCATGATACGGAAGTATTATCTCATCTATCTATACGCTCTCCCATTTCCCCCATTTTATAGTCTTATTTTTTATTGTATTTCAGTCTGCTATAGTGTATGAGATTCTACAAGACTCTCATTGCAGCTAGTATTATCGAACTCATCCATGGTGCGGTCATCGTCCATGTATTTTACAAATTATATGGGCTTAATAGCTGATACTAACTTTCAAATAAACAAAAATATTTAGCATAAGAAGACAGCTTCATGTTTGTATAATACTTGAGTGCAATATAAATGCAATTTAGCTAGATGCAAGAAAAATGATGACTTGTTAATAATAGAATAAAATGACATTTGTCGACTTTCCAATCATTGCAGAATAGAGGAACATGATCTTGTCAGTAAGAGATCATCATCCTCCAAGACAAACAGCATTAGAGAATTGGTTAGGTGATGATGAAAAGAAATAAGTTTAAAAAAAAAAATCAAAAGAGAACAACAAGATTTTTATGCGGAAAGCCCTATTAATAAATGGCAAAAGACACAAAGGAATGGAAAGCACTTCAATAGAAGATATGAGATATAGAGAATTTGTTTCATGTAACAATAAGTACAACCAAATGAGAATTAAACTTAGGGGGAGTTTGGTTCGATATTATCTTGGTGTTATGTTATGTAATCTAAATGTCATGACATCTAGATGTCATTTTTTTATTAATAATTTTATAATCTAATAGAAGATTCTTTGTAGATGTCATTAAACCAAACAATTATTTTCTCTAAATAACATAACATAATATCAAGATAACATCGAACCAAATGCCCCCTTAAGGACAGCTATGATAGAAGTTTAGCGAAGATCTCTTAGTCTTATATATGTGTAACATTTAAACCATAATGCACTGTGCTTGCCTCACACGCAAGAGAAAAAAGAAGTTGCATGCTACTGGCTATGGAGGCTAGTAGCGATTGAAATGTGTCTCATGAATGCAGGAATGTGTATCTAGGTGCCGAGCTACATAGATCCTGGTGTCAATCACCTACAACAATAATAACAACCAAACCTTAATCCCACTAGGTAGGGTCAGTTACATGAATCTTTTATCTCCATTGCGCTCTATTAATTTCCAAATTCTTATCTAAATCTAAGTAACTAAGATCACTCCTTATAGTTTCTTGCCATGTCTTCTTTAGTCTCCTTCTTCCTCTTTGTACATGAACAAGATCCAATAACTCAATTTTTCCAACTGCAGCTTCAATCGGCCTACAATTTATATATCCAAACTATCTAAACCGACTTTCTCTAAGTTTATCCTCAATTGGTGCAACGCCAACTTTCTTTCGGATATACTTATGTCTCATTCTATCCTTTCATGTATGTCCACACATCCACCTTAGCATCTTCATTTCTGCAATATTTATTTTATTTATATGTTTTCTCTTTGCAGGCCAGCATTCAGCACCATATATCATCGCTGGTCTTACTACAGTTTTATAAAATTTACTTTTGATTCTGAATGAAATTTTTTTATCGCACAACATACCAGAAGTATTTCTCTATTTTACCAGAAAGTTACATCACATAGACAGAATAAATCAAAAAACTGGTAGAAATAAAGATAGTGATAAAAAAATCTAAAAGCTACCATTAACAATGTCACTACCATGCTTCATAACATTTCTTAATAGATAAATATAAGGGAATTGGGTGTGTCTAGTTCAATGTTATAGTGATGCTATGTTATTACTTGAAATGAATTTTATTACTTAAAATAAATTGTTTGGTTTGATGATATGTTTAGATATAATAAAAATTATAAAATTGCCGCTCCAAAATGATGTCTAAATGTCCCTCAAATTTGAATGATATGCAAATACTGCCTTACTGGGTTAATGAAAAGAGGCGAGGTGTAGAGTAATTAGTGAAGATTAAGATAAGAAAAAGGTTAATAATATTACCATCTTTTAATATAATAACATTGAACAAACAAACAATGATTTATTAAAAACTTTGACATCTAAATAACATTGACAATAACACCAATATTTAGATTGGATTGAACCGAATGCCTTCCCAGATTTTAATCAACAGAACATTCAAACATTGGCCTCAACCTTGCTTTTGGAAAAGTGCACCTTTGAGAGTATTCAAAGAGGCAGGCAATAAGTTCCAGAAAATAAAATAAATCAACTACACGTTGCTTGCAAGAAACAAATAAATTAATTTCCTCACTATATTGTAATTTAATATCACGGAGTTATTTCCATATTAAATTAAGGTAAAAGTTGTATTAAGGCTAAGCTCTCCTGTTTAATAAACCGCTTGTAATTTCCTAAGTAATTCTGTTAGAGGCTAGCAAAATAATCTTCAACGAGAGTAATTAATCATCATCATTTGCAACTGCAAAGTCAAACAACATGTTCGTTCAGAAACAGGATTAAATTATACACTTCTATCAAAAAAAGGATTAAATTATACATTATAGGGGATCTTATTGACCCACATTATTAATAGGCAAAGTCTCTCAGCAAGCATTCTCCTAATTCCTGTGAAGGGTGCTTTGAGCAATACGAAAAAAGCATGTAAACAGTCTATCCAGACAACCAGCCTCTTAGCAGAGTGACTTTAGACTCCAGAAAAGAGATCATGGGTTCAAATCTCAACCCAAAAATAAATATCCTATGCAAAAGAAATATGCAATTACATAATACTGAAGATGTTCATCAAAACCACTAAATTAACAGAACATGAATCTTAGCCACAATAGTGTGTTCATCTCTGAGCTGAGCAATTTTAAGTAATATTATCTACAAAAACATGCAGATATATATAAAGCAAAAAGGGACAAGTTAATGATTATTTACGTTACTATTATTCAGTGATACATAGTTTCATTGAATCAACTTTCTTATAGTATAGCTCTAATATAAAGGCAGCACCAAACAGATTAGAATTAAGACTTTGTTTGATGTTGTTGAATACACTAACATAGATAAATAAGAAGACAACAATCACACAATAAGGAAAGACAGTTTTCTAAGCCAAAATGTAATATGTCCTCTAAGATGGACCAGTTTGAGTAATCAGGCAATCCATGCCAGCAAGCCAAAAACCAGTATGTAAATCAATCAACATCACAGAATTTTATTTGTTAAGTGTAAGGGCTCACATCAGGAGGGATGAATTTTGAAGATAGGCAACTCTTTTATCACATTCTAATGACATATATTCAAATAAATATTACTTGAGCAAACAGAGATGCAGCATGAAAACCAACCTTATCCAGCGCTTCTGCAAGCTCATTCCACTCATCTTCGGATGAATCCTCATTCCGATGAAGAACGGGAAGAAGACAGATCAAATGCGTACGTAAATTTTGCCTGCAGTGCTCCCGAAGTCTGCAATGCGGAAATGCAGACTGGCATCCAATCTGGTAAAAGGGGCAATTCACCAGCTTCATTGGGCACGCGGTCAAGCAATGTCGATCCATCTCCCTCCTCAGGATCATCTCCGCACATTTCTGCTCACAGGGCAAGACCTTGTAGAGGCAGATCAACTCGTGCTGCTCCTCGTGGCTGAAGCAGAACTTCACCCTGCATCCCTTGTTCGAGCAGATCACCGGCCGGAAGCTGCACTTGACCTTGTGCTCGGCAAACTCCTGCTCCTCCTCGAATCTCATCGAGCAGTGGAACTCGTTCCTGTAATCGAGGTTTCGGAGGAGTGCCTCGGCAACAGCCTCGCGGCGATCTATTTCCCAGAAGCGGTTCTTCTCCATCTCCTGAACCAAATCGTCGATTTTATCCTCGCGGCCGTCACTCAGAATCCAACCGGAGACGAGGCTGAAGAGGTTGCGCTTGGTCGCGGTGAATTCCTCAACGAGGTCGGCCAATATTTCAGAGGGGTCGTCAGTGGGGAGCTCGGGAGCGGGATCTGGACCACCGGCGGACTCCTGAACCCGAAGAAGGATCTCGGAAACGTAGGTCTCGCTGCGCTCGGTGATGTAATTGATCAGCTCTTTACGGAGCTCGACAGCGACGACGGAGGGGCTGCGGAAGAAGTCGCCCGAGGTGGAGTCAACGCAGGCCGTGGCAAGGCCTGGGAGGAGGACCTGGGCGATCTTGTGGACGACCTCGGGATCGCAGTGATGGCAATGGAATGAGCAGTGTTCTTCCTTCACTGGTCCAGGATTGGAGACCGGCAGATCCATCGGCATTGGTGGTGGCGCGTCGTGCATGGGGGGCTGCGGGGCGTCGTGCGTTGTGCTTGGGCTTCGATTGAGGTGGTTCAGATGATCTGTGACGTCCGGGACTGAGATTTCTCAGTTTCCCAAAAAATAAAAGCAAAATTTACATTTATACCCTCAAGACTTTATTGCACACATGACCCTTAAATCAAATATTTACAAAAACAATTTTCTATTTTAAATGTAAAGTTATAAAACATATCATTATAATAATTTTTATTTATCATCTATTATTTCAACTTAACTAAAATTATTATATATAATTAAAATTAATTTAACACTTCATTTAAGAGATAGATTACACTATTTATATTTTATCTAAATATCTTTTATTTTATTTTTTTTATCTATTTTTATGATTTTTATTTTTTTATAGCTTTATTATTGTGAATTTCTTTAAAACATGTAGATATTAGTTACATGCGTTAACTCTAGTTGAGTTAAATAAATGGCAAACAAAAATTAGTATGGGAGAGCCACCTGTAAATTTAAGGGTTGTGCGAGATGATAAATAGAATGATTTTTAATTTTTTTAAAATAAAATAAAGTTTATAACTATTTCTATTTTAACTTGACTAAATTTCTATTTACCAAACGGGACCTAAGTTTCTTGTGACAGACTTCTAAGTATAGCGACACATCATTCGAATTTCTACCCTATCAACTTTAGATAGTAGGATAGGGGCTTACCATGGTGGTGATGGGTGACAGAGAATTAGGGTTTGATTCCGGAGAGGGAGCCTGAGAGACGGCTACCACATCTAAGAAAGGCAGCAGGGGCGCAAATTACCCAATCCTGATACGGGGAGGCAGTGATAATAAATAACAATACCGAGCTTTTCGAGTCTGGTAATTGGAATGAGTACAATCTAAATCTCTTAATGAGGATCCATTGGAGGGCACGTCTGTTGTTATTGCAGTTAAAAAGCTCGTAGTTGGACATAAGAATAAATTATTTCACACAAAGAAAAATTTATAATTTGTATAACTAAATAACATGAGGAGAGATTCTAAGCTATATAAATGTTAATACGTGGTTCCTGCGCTGCATCCTGACCGTACACGTGGCACCTGGCTGGCCTCCATTTGATCGATTGATTTGCTGACTCATCTCTGACTTTGCAGAATTTTTGACTAGGTCAAACCTCGGCCACGAGGGTTCAACCTAACCTCATTCCCGATATCCCAGGACCACCCCTGATAACATCGGGCACAAGGTTACGGAGCAAACGCCTGTCACAATCAGCTTCACCTAACGTTGTCGTTCCCCGTACAGGACACCTTTTTCCAGACCCGTAAATCAAGGATCCGCATGCTTCAACCATCACGGATTCTCAGAAGAAGTACCAATATTAAAAGATATCGTCCTCCTTTCACGAATGCAGGCCTCTCCGGTGGCAGACAAACGGCGCGAACCCAGAGCTTGTTCATCACCTTTTCTCTGAAAAACCAGGGTGAAGCTACACACTCCAACAGCTACAAATACCGCTGAACAGTTCCCCACAAGAGACGGACGATCGGATCTACAAAAGAAAGACGACCTCCACTCTCATTGTATCAGAGCTCCAACTGAGGAGTTCTCCTTCTTCTTTTTCTTCTTTTTTCTTCTAAACAACACTGTACAAGTCTTCAGGGCTATTTTTTTCCCTTTAATGAAATATCTTCGCTGACCGTCCGGTGGACGTAAGGGATTTCCTCCCTGAACCACCTTAAATCTTTGTGTGCTTATCCGAATGCTCTGAACTGGTTCCCTCCTCAAGCTTTCATTAACAGGCTTACCCCCTTTTGCGCGTCGCCGTCTCCCTGAACTCTCTTTCTCTTTGGTGTTTCCTGGGACCCCCACATTCTACGTCAATAATAAATAAATAACGTGATTTTAAATAATAAAGTAATTCTTTTAAGATAAAATCATGAAGCTAATGATTAGAAACTTCGTAGTTAAATATGCTTTGAGTAGGTGATCTCTATATAAGTACTCAAATTACACAATTTTCTATAATTAAAGTAGACAATATCTTTACATCGCCCAACTATTGCAATGTGTCGATGAAACATGAACAACTGGAGAAATAGAAGAGACGTAGAAATATTCCGAGTGAACGGATTTTTTCCTTGGTTACATGTTGAGTTAATAAGAGAGGAAAGAGAGTTTTGTCTTCTTCTCTTTGTGCTACTTTTACTCATAAATAATAATTTAAAAAGGGTTCTATGATTTTGAATTTTTTAGCATCTTCTATCATTCGGCTCCTACGGATAAGATTGCCAATTTTGCTCGAAAATAAAAAATTGTCCAAAATTTATATCAAATTTTGGATTAAATTAAGCTTGACTTGATGTAAATGAGACAACTAATGAGCTATTTTTTTGGCTCGAGATTTTATCAATCCAATTTTAGCCGACTTAAGATTGAATCAAAACAACTCGAAATCGAATCGATTAAAAAAATAATATTTTTTTTTATTTTTTGCAATAGTTTAATGAAAAATTCATTAGAATTTCCTCTTAATTTTTATTCAGATCATGTTTATAGCAGATTAATTTTCTTTATTTTTACTTTTAAACATTACATCAAGACAGATAACTACAGATTAAGCTAATTGAATGAATAAATATATTTAAATGTAAAATTTGGCTAATAAATTGAAAATTAATCAAAAATCAAATCGATTTTGATTTGAATCGATAACAAATTAGTCAGATCTAGCTCGAATCAAGATTGGATCGTACTTTTCTTGTTCATTCTTTAAATTATATCAAATCGAATTGAAAAATTTTAATTTAATCATAAATCATGGCTGAACCATTTTAAAATAAGATCGTTAACGGCCATGTACATACGGAGAGACCCTCAAAATAAAGTGAAAATATAATTAGAATGAACTACATGTAGCCTTCTCAAATCTAAATTAAGGATATACTATCATTCATATTTATAATTTAAAAAATTTAATATTTAAATTTTTATTTAAAAATATATATTTAAATTCTTGAATTAAATATATATATATATATATATA